>NW_022046051.1:0-23241 GCF_001654015.2 Drosophila navojoa | reverse complement strand
GGTTACGGTGCCTTTGCAGTCTATCACTGTACCTGCTTGTATGCCGGCCAATCTGCTCTTCGACAGTATGTTGATCCGCGTACATACCTGGGATAGTTAGTTAGCTGACGAAGTACTCTATTTTGCAGTACTTGTAATCTTTTGTAGTTGGACTTGGCAGCGATCCCCCAAATCTGCACTCCGTAAAGCCACATAGGCATAATGCAATGAACATATACGGCTCACTTGCATCTCAGCGGCAATGTGCTCTTCTTATTGCATAGCCACCGCAATTGCATCAGTCTAGGACGACATTTCTTAGCTGTAGCTTTGAGGTGTGGCCCAAAGGTGAGGCCAAGGTATTTTACTTGTGACCGCAAAAAAATTAATAGAATTATTGAATGGGAAGAAAAATAATTTAATAATTAATTGTATTTTGTATTGTATTTATTATATTATATTATAATTTATTTATATAAAATTATTTATTTTTTACTTTTTTTGATAAATTATATATATATTATAAAAATAAAAAACAAAAATTTAACTTCTTAAAAGTGTCTAAATATTAAAATAAATTTTTGTATTAATTTATTAAATAATAAATAATTAACAAACAAAAATTTAACTTCTTAATATTTAGACACTATTGAAATTAATTTTTGTATTAATTTTCTTGAAATTGTTTTCATTTTTAAGCCAGATAATTTGCACCGAAAATGATTTAATTGCGTGTAACTCCCAATCGATGGACAGCACCAAAGCTCAAATAGTATTGCCATTGAAAGTATCTTAAGTTGTTGCCCACAAAAGATTGTTTCGAATTGCTCTGAAGCTGAAATGTGCTAATCGGATTATAGAAGCAGAAGAAGAAGACAACAGTGCAGTAAATGCAACAAATGTCAGCATCTTGTTGATTCCACATTCTCAGTGCCTTCTGCGTGCGATTGCAATATTATTTGAAGCTTTCAGCTCAATTTGTAATTTCCCCAATATTGCTTTGTTATTCTTTAAAGCGCATAGAATATGCCAGCAAATGTTGCTTTTGTTTTCTTCTGCTGAACATTTCCAATCCCCGCTCAAATAGTTGTGGTCCGTCAATTTTCATATACATATATATGTATATATATTGCAGTGCAGCGTGCGTTGCAGCTTCAGCTATTAACAGACAAAAAACTAAATTACGTATACGCAATGTTGCATGACATGATCTCAGCTAGCTGTAAGTGTGTGAGTGTATGGTTAAATGCGTGTGTGTGTGTGTGCGTGTGTGTGTTGAAAAAATTTCGCAGTTTCAGTTTATTGGTGCTGCGAAAATAATGGAATTGTCAAAATAAAAGCGGGTTAAGTGCTTGTTTGCATAGCTTTTGTAGTTTTTGTTTGACACAAGCTGCAAATATATTCGAATCACAATGGCGACACAGCAGTCGAAACTCTGGCAATAACAATAACAACAAGAACTACAATAAAACCAACAGCAACAACAATAAAGGCAGCGACGCCCAAATGTCTCAAAAGCTTTTTGGCATAACTAAAGCGTTGACAATCCGCAAAGTGGCTCATTGGCAATTTGTGTAATTAAAAGAGCGCGTCAGACATGTCCTTCACTCCCACACACACACACACACACACACATGTATATTCAACTATTTGGCTGATAATTTGTTTTTCATGGGACGAGAAATTGGCGTCGGCCGCACTGGCGACACGCTCAACTTTTGACCTGCAAGCAAACGCATATTCAGATACGCATTATACATATACATACATATATCAGATTCATATATATGTGCATCGTCGATCTATATCTGTATCTATCGCATACAAAGCCACAACGACAACAATCGACAGCAATGAGCCGTTCACTGGCTAGCGAGCCAAATTTGGCAAGACTGCGCTTGGCTCTTTTGTCCAATGGACACTGGTCCGCCTTATCACAGCTAATTAAGCAAACTAATCACAACAACTTTTCGGCTTGCCCATCAAATCAGCTTAGCTCAACTCCACTCAACCAAGCGCAGCTCTGCTCCACACAGTTGGTAGTTGGCTTTGATAACAACAAACAACAAAAAAAATAGCATTTATGTTTTATGCAAATTACATTTAAGCTCAAGCAATGGCAAAAAAACATAAATACACTGAGAATAGCACACGACATTGTTCAGCACCGACACACAAACACACTTTAGCTAGGCAATAGGAAAATACTTGATAAAAGTATTTATAATAGACAAATATAACTATTATATATTAAATTTATTGAAACGAAAATATTATATACTTATACTTACTTCACTCATATAAATATCATCTCTCATTATAAGCATATAGATAGTTTTACTTGGCAAATTCAAACGTCGTTAAATGGATCCATCAAATCAGCGACCATTTATCTTTGCCCCAAATATGGCAGATGCATTGTGTTCAGCGCTCAAGTTGAAACAATCGGCAAATTGTTTCAGCTGCTCCTGATTAACATATCTGATAATGGCCAGCGTTGGACCCCGCCAGCCCGATTTGATACTCTACACTCCATTAGTCTTTGTGTAACCAGCTGTTGACAATAAAATTCTGGTTTCTGGCATATTAAGAGCCTATAATTTGAGCAATTCTTCATCGCGTTTGTCTGCGCGGATTCAGCAACCGCGCACAATTTCATATAAATACTACCGCCTCGGGCTGTCCAAGATATACTAGCAACTGAAACGTTCCAAGTAACATACTCCAAAATGGTAGGTGGACGCAGCAGTGGCTACTGTTGATTGGAGCAGCGGGACTCTAGGATTAATCCTTTCGATTTTCGCTTGCAGAAACTTCTTGTTGTCGCCTGCGCCCTGTTGGCCGTTGCCCACGCTGATGTGTCGCAGCTGTCGGGCTATAACTACGCCCCGGTGGCACCAGCCCCAGCTCCTGTGGCGCCAGCTCCTTTGCCCGCCAGGATTGCGCCTGCTCCGTTGCCCGTGAAGTCCTACATTCCTCCTGCAGCACCAGCACCCGTCAACCTGCCCGCCCCAGCTCCAATCAACTTGTCGCCAGCCCCAGCCCCAGCTCCAGCTCCAGCTCCCATCAGCGTTGCTCCGGTCCCAACCAACCAGTACATCCCTCCCGCAGCTCCCGCTCCCATCCAAGCTGATGCCCCAGCACCAGTTGCTCCAATCTCTCTGCCAGCCCCTGCTCCGGTCAACCAGTACATCCCTCCTGCCGCTCCCGCTCAAGCTCCCATCCGCGTCTCCGCGCCCGCATCAGCGGTGGCTCCCCAGCCCTCTCTGGAGGAGATCGAGCCCATCTCTCCCGAGGGATACCGCTACAAGACCGTGCGCCGCACCATCCGTCGCCGCTTCTAAGCAGTGATCGAAAGTCCTAAGTCTAGGGCGATGGCAAGAAGTTGATTCAATAAAAAAAAAATATTAAGTTTGTAAAAAAACAAAAACAATTATTTCATTTCTCTGAAGCATCAAACTCTATGAAGACGCAGCTCGCTTCAACTCAATTAATTCAGCGGATGGTAGCCATCACACGATGGTATTGCGTTTTGGTCATCATTAAGAGAAACATCTTTTATATCTTGAGTCGGCTTGGTATTCATTTCGTTCAGATGTTTTGATAGGATTAAAAAATGATGACAACATTTTTAACAACAAATGCGGAAATAATTCTCTGTCAAAGTTCAGCTCTCTGAGTTAATTTTAGATTCAAGAACAAAATGTAAATAAATTCAGATTCGCGACTTACGAGTATTCAATTTCCAAACACACGTGGCTAAAGAAAAAAAAATAGTTGTATATATTAATAAATCAAAGGAAATCAATAACACGGAATTGCTTCAGAAATTTACAGGGCATTACTTGAAGGCGGATTAGTTTATATTATTGACTGATAGGAATCGAATCTATTAATTATTTTAGAGTATATCTAAGTTTAGTATGTGATTAAAGTGAAGATGGCTTAGAATGGATCAGGAAACATATTTAGCATTTACATATCAAAGAAACCTAATCAAAATCCAGTCTAAGATCTCAGATCTGACGTATATATCCATATATATATCTACCACTACTATATATTATCAACTGGTCTTAAAATAGCCTAAATTAGACTAGGAAATGTATTTATACTCATTTCAAATTGATATTTTATTGTATCTAGTCGCAGTCCATCAACTCCTCTATCTTCAATCTTATCTTCCATGCGCAGCTCGAGTTCCGCGGCCTTCGACTGCTGTTCACATTCGATTCGATTTCCTTATGCGGAGAAGAGAAGATTTATGCTTGGGAATAGTGGCCAGCATATTAACACTTTCATTATGTAAGAAATAAATTCGAATTGATAGGCATTTTATGCTAACAGCTGGGCGCCCAGCGCCGATTAATATGCCAGACATTCGATGCGAAAATAAATTAGGCAAATGCGATTCTCGGCAATTAGCTAACTGACTTGGAAGATGTGGAAGCAATGGGATGAGAGACAAACAGAAAGAGCAGAAGAAAAAAACAATTGATGTTATTAATTTTGGCATTAACTTAAAATGATGCCATAGGCCAGAAGTTCATTTGTGGGACATAAATCACCATTGAGCGATGAATGAAAAAACTGAGCAACTAGCTGAACTCCGAATTTAGATACAGCAAGAAACATTGAAAACTAAAGCCATTATCAAATAGACAAAAAACAATAATAGCTTTTAAAAATCAATACGAAAGACGAAGAATCAATACGCTATACATTATATAGTAGATATAATATTTTATAATTAAGAAAAAAAAATTTAGAAAATGTTTGCTAAAATTTTTCATTTTAAATCTATTTTTTTTTTTTAAATATTAGGAATATTTAAACAATTTTTTGGATTAGCTATGTATTCTCTAGCAACGGTAATTTGTTATATTTAACTATTCGCATACCTCATCTATGATTTATGCTATTGCTTTGGGCGTCCTCAGCAATTCGTCTTAGGACAGGAAGAGATACTCGACATATTTCCTGAGCAGCTGCTGGCCAATTCATGTTGTCTTTTTTATGCAGATAATTCGATTAATAACCATAACAAAGGCAATATGCCAAAAGAAGTAAATAAATAAAAGAAACAAGAAAAATATTATGAGCAAAATGAAAATGAAGAAGTAGAAACATCGCTAATAGAGCGACTGACCCACGAACATACATCAAATCGAAGAGCCCCAAAGCGTAAAGTGGGAAAAAAGAGACCCCACTCAAAGATAACGAAAGAAAAACAATAACTAACGACATTCATATGTAAATGGTCGAAAAATTTGTTTTGATCTAATTAAAGAAGCTTGCGAGAGGTGCGAGAGGCTGACCCCACTCAGTGCATTGTCTGAAGGTGTCAGAGTACGAAACCCGTCCAACCACTTGGCATTGGCCGTCCCGCTTCCTCGAGCTGGCCCCAGCCACAGCCACAGCCACAGCCACAGCCACAGCCACAGCCGCAGCCTCATCTCAAGCTGAGCTCGTGGCACTTGAGGGCACGCAGATAGCGTGGCATCACGCAATTAATTTGCGGCTGCAGCGGCGGCTGCTGCTGCTGCTGACCCGAGCTTTATCTATGGGCTATAAAAACCACGGCGAGTCAAGAGTTCATCAGTACACAGCGAGGAGTGATCCGAGCAGCAAGCACAGCAATCAGCCAATCGAAGCCAATATGGTAAATTCCCAGAACGGATCATTAAAGGACGATAATCACAGATCTATTGATTTCTCTAGAAATTCCTGATCATAGCCGCTGCCTTCTTGGCCTGCGCCTTGGCGGACGTCTCGGAGTTGTCGCAGCAGGGCTACGATTATCCGCAGCCAGCGGCACCGGCACCGGCACCTGCCTACATTCCCCCAC
This sequence comes from Drosophila navojoa, assembly GCF_001654015.2. The sequence continues at coordinate 17,414 of NW_022046051.1, read as the reverse complement.
CGCCACCACCACCGCCACCGGCGCCAAAGAACACCTACATTCCGCCTCCTCCTCCCGCTCCGTCCAAGGCCTACATCCCGCCCCCGGCTGCACCGGCCAAGGCGTACATTCCACCCCCACCACCACCACCGCCACCAGCACCCAAGAACACCTACATTCCCCCACCCCCAGCTCCCGTCAACACCTACATTCCCCCTGCAGCCCCCGCGCCCATCCAGGCCGAGCAGCCCATCATCGAGGAGATCGAGCAGCCCGCCCAGGACGGCTACCGCTACAAGACCGTGCGCCGTCGCGTCTTCCGTCACCGCAACTAAGCGGCGGCAGCAACTGGAATAACTACGAATTTTGTTGACTAATGTGATAAAGACGGATCGAAGACAGAAAACTGTGTTGTTAAGAAAAAAGAATTGTTCGAATGAAAAGTCATGTAATAAAACTTTAAAAGCAATTTCTGAAAGATTTTCTTATTGGAATGTATGTAGGAATATGCATACAAATTTTCCTGAGAGATCATTCAATACTTTAATCTATACCCAGAGCTCTTAAATTTCATAGTTGTTCTTTTACTTCTATAATAGAAGATTTCGGGGTACTTAACTCAAACTTAAGGCACAAAAACACTTGCTCATGCTTCAAAACGTATGCCGAAAATCGATTGAAAGCATATTGAGCCATCCAACAGGTCGACCCTTGGCAAGTTTTGGCAATCAGCTAGATGCGACTGAGCTGAACTCAACTCCGTTTACTTCCACTTAGCATGCCACAGCCCATTGCCATGCCCAGTGGCCGGGCCCATCCAATATGTTTACCGCAAAAACCCTAAACAAACCGCTCAAGGCCAAACACATGTCACCGGCATTCGGAGCGCCGTCGTCTCTATCGCTGCTGCAGTAAAAAGGTCAATTCGACGACCAGACCAATTTGAGCTGTTCGAAAAAAACAAAAAACAAAAACCAAAAAAAAGAACAAAAAGCGAAAAATGGAAAAATGGAATGGCTAAACCATTCAATGCCACAAGAGGAAGAAGAGAACATGGACCCCAAGAAAAAACAAACAAATCCTCGATTACAAAATCAAACAGCATGAGGCAAAAATTTGCTAAAAAACAAAGGAGCCAACTTGTTGGCCAGGCCATAATGCAAAATGGGAAAATATGTGAATTCAATAAACTGCTCGCCAGCCCGAAAGGACATGAGCTGCCTGGGCTGGGGAAGAGCGAGCGACTGCCATGCCACAGTTCATATCCACCCACACACAGCATATCTCCCCCACCCTCTCTGTCTCCCTCAATCGTCTCTGTCTCTCTGTCTGCCTCTACCCTTACAAGTAATTTGGCCAATTGCTGTTGACTTTGCTCTAAAGCGAATTTCCTTTGGCCAACGCCGAGCTCCTCGCCCTGGCGCTCTGGCGCTCGGTCGCCACGTCGCCAATGGATGCCACATATTTTGCACTCAGTTTATGCTGATGACATGCAAGTGGCGAAATTATTTTGCGCTCTTGCATTTTCACTGCCAGCCGAATAATGAGCAGCAAACAAGCTGACAGCAATGGCCAATGGACAATGGACGATGGACCGCCAGGAGGACTAACAGGAAGGTCTACGATTTCTCTGAGGCCACTCGATGCCACAGACACCCACTGAGCAGACCTACGATTTGTTAGCCAAGTTATTAATGCGCTAATCAATTCGTGTCTACATGAGGAGCGTATGATAACAAAAGCAGGCTTCAATCGGACTGCAAAGGAGATTTTGGATCTCGACTTTTAGACTAATAATAGAGTCAAAGACATGGGGGAAGGCTATAGTAGAAATAATTGTGAATTAATTTAATTTTAAACCGAAGAAGGCCCCAGATGCCAGCGATTAATTTGCCAGCTAGTCTTAATTTTATTTTAATTCCAATCACCATGTATATAAATAATAAAAAATAAAAATATATTTTTCATATTTGGAGTACAAAAACTAAACTGATTTCTTTAATCAAACAATTCAGTCGTACCTCTAATAATTGAAATATTATCATAATTTGATATATTTATTTTATATATTTATATAATTTTATAATGCAAACTTTATTTATATTATATTTATTATTTTTTATATTATATAATCATGCATCAATGAAGAAAACCTAATGATTCTAGACATGCGGATGATAAAGTCAATGATAAATATCATAGGAAATAATGAAAAAACAACTTTCATAAATTTTCAAGCTCATTATTAGCTATAACAGAGTTATGTTTAAGCAGTCATATAGCGTATATTAGTCATTATATAAAGAAGCAGAGCTAAGTCAAATAACCTATGTCTAGTTAACCAAGAATCCATATCAAGCCACAAATTCTTTATACTCTATGCAATTTTGAATGCCTTTGATATACAAAATAAAAAAATTGATGCTTTAGCATCTGGTGCAAGGCAGCAGAGAGTATCTTGGGGCATCTTCACAGCGTACATCCTTATATGCTGGGTCTTATGCCCGTCAAAACTGCGGCAGACACTTGTTCCCTCAGTTGATCCCTCCCCTTCATCCTTTGCTCCTCATTTGCCAGGACCTCTGCTCCAGCTCCAGCTTCTGGCGCCTTTGTCGCCGTCGTGTGACATACGAAAATTCCCCATGGAGTCTATCAACAGTTGATAAAGCAAATGTGAGTGGTGTGTGAGTGGTGTGTGTGTGTGTGTGTGTGTGTGTGTGTTGGTAAGTGTGAGGAAGCTATCCCATGCTCATGCCGTTGCTTAGCATTGGCATTTTGCTTTTGCTTCTGCTTTTGCTTTTGGTATGTACATAAGTTTATTATTTTGAAGGTAATTGGATTTGTGTTGCAGCAGAGGCCACCGAGAAGCCAGGGACCCCACGCTCGTCCAGGGAAGTCGCATATTCTGCGGCAAAATAATAAGAAAATATATATTTTTTCTTGCGCGCCGACAAGGACAATGAACCTCGAAGAGAAATATACGTACAAGCTGAAGATGCTGGGTAGATGGACGCTGAGATGGCGTCCGGGAGTGGCGCACATCCCAATCGCAATTGCAACATATGGTCGGGCCAGGGAGTCGCGTGGCCCACCATCGGACACTGGACATTGGCCAGCAGCAGAAGCCGTGGCAGTAGCCGTGGCTGAAGCCGGAGCAGCGCCTCGCACAGGGCCATTGTTTGCAGTCGTAATTGTTTTCCTAATGGATAAAGTCTATAAATTTCTGTGCACGACGCACAGCCAAATGCGAAATATGTCACGAATGTTAAGCGTTTTATAAACGACAACTGCGACCAGGGCGAGGGCGAGGGCGAGGGCGAGGGCGAGATGTGGATGCTGCGGCGACTTATCGATGCCAGCCACTCAGCGGGTGGCGGGGCGAACGAGAGCCGGCCCCCCACATGAATAGAAAATTGAGTTGTTTATGGAGCCGACACTAAAATCTTTGCACAGTGCGAACCAGAAGTTAGTGGACATCAAATGCGGCATAGATCCTGTTTGGGACACACTCACTCACGGCCTGCGCCTGCTGCACCACAATTGTATAATAAAGCAACATTACAGTCGGCCGCTGGCTTAGAGCTAAGAGTAAGCTAGTATTCCTCAGAGATCCAAATAAATCAAAGGCAAATCGAGTTAATTTCTATAAATTGATTTCTATTCTTTCTTTCATAGCCTATAGTTAGCTTATCCTGTTGCAGATCCTTTGATGGGCATCAAAGAACACACAGGCTAAGTGCAGTTAATTCGTTCAGTTTAAATCTCTTTTCCATCCACATATATTTGCTTTCTGCTTGCGTCCAACCCACTCGAGTCCAGCGATAACAACAAAAAACAAATGAGACTCTCCTCGAAGCGGACCCGCAGTCAGCTCCACTTAGTTGCGGTGGCGGAAGACGCGTCGGCGCACGGTCTTGTAGCGGTAGCCGTCCTGGGCGGGCTGCTCGATCTCCTCGAGCACCTGCTCGTCGGCGGCTGGCGGAATGTAGGCGTCGGCGGGCGCGGCCACTGGTGCTGGTGGGATGTACTCCGGCTGGGGTGCTGGCGGTGCGGGTGGAATGTATTCGGGCGCTGGCGGTGCGGGTGGTGCGGGCGGAATGTAGGACTCGACGGGCGCCGGTGCAGGCTGTTGGTAGTCATAGCCAGGCTGGCCCAGCTCCGAGACATCGGCGAGGGCGCAGGCCAGGAAGGCAACGGCAATGATTACGAATTTCTGGCAAAGGCAAAGGCAATGTTTAGTCACAGCTGCTATAGCCAGAAATCACTGTAGCTGAGCGAGTGTGTGTGTGTGTGTGTGTGTGTGTGATGCTACCTACCATTGTGTGGCTTGTTGTTTGAGCTACGATCGGCAGACGCAGTGTGTTGTGGCCGTTGAGCGCTGCAACTCTTTATATAGTTAATGATTAGATCGCCGAATCAGTCCGCGCCAGCGGCGACGGAAGCTGCCAAATGACTTTGAACTTGATCAGCGAGCAACTCTCGCTCGCCCTCGCCCTCGCCCTCACGCTCGCCTCGCTCTTGATGTCTCTTTGGATACGTCAGTCCAATCACTGGCTACACCAAATTACGACCGGTTTCAGGCGGTCGACCTATGGATGCATTGATGGGGCATTGATCACGCTTCGTCTATGTCTGTCTCTTCATCTTTACATTTATCTTTATCTGTGTCTTTGGCTATGCATCGGCTGGACATCAGAGTGGACAACAGCCAATTGATTTGGTCGAGTTAGAGGTCAACAAAATGCGTTTTGTCTATGCTTCGAAATGTGGCCCTTTAATTGATTTGCTTCTGCCTCTGCCTCTGCCTCTGCCTCTGCCTCTGCCTCTCTGGGACGGGGCCACGCGCCAAGCGGCCGACTCGAGCGACCCTGAAGCGACCCCCGCCAGAAAACCTTTTTTTTTCACATTTTGTTATTATGTTTTTTGTTGTTGTTTTGCTTTGATTATTTTTTGTAGTGTTTTGTAGCGTGTGCTTGATTAAGACCAAATTTAATTTGCATTTTGTTTGAGAGCGAACCGAACTTCAATTACTGTCCAGCCAAAGCGAGAAAGCAGAGATTGCCACACTCTTTGCAGTCGCAGGTTGAAGCACAGTGGTGCAAGATACTCCAATAATTTGTGAATAACTAAAATCTATGTAATATGGTTAAAAACTGTCTTTCTTGTGTCCCAGATTGTGGCACAGTGGTGCAAACATTTCAATCCAATTATTTTATTTGTATTTATTTTTATGGAACTAGAATCCATTTGATCTATTATAATAAAATTGTATTACAAACTGAATCTATTGGCCATATAGTTGTTGTCTGCATTTTCGTGTTGGCTCCACTGTGCAGCAGTCCCTGATAATATTGCAAATAATTTTCTTTTTATGTTGATTATTTTTTGGACTCTTGCGCCGCTATTCCCCATCTCTTTTCCGCTCTGTCTCTCTCTTTCTCTATGTACTGGTTTTACCACCCCCACAACACCTGAACACACACCTTGGCATTCGTATCGCGTTTCTTTACAACATTTTTATGAACTTTGTTTTTTTTTTTGGTTGTTCTTTTTCTTTCATTTGTTCGTTTCCGTTCTTCCAACCTCATCATATTTTAATGTGGCGGATTTCGCGGCGGCATCTTTGGCTCTTTCTATGCTTCAAATTATTCTCAAGAGATTTGCAGTTCGTGATTTTAGCGGGTGATTTTATTGGTCGCCCCGGTCGAGGGGTGGAAACCTTCTATGCGCCGCAAGGAGGGAGGAGGAGGGGGAGTAGTAAAAGCAAGAGGAGGGCAAGCAGAAGGGGATTTGCCTGGCTGCAATTGCAGCTGATGTCGTGGCAAAGGGTACGTTGGCTATATGAACATATCAACTGGCTTTTAATTAACGCCCTTAAGTCGGCATTAACTTGGCCTAAGCCGTTTTTAATTTCTCAGCTACCCGCCGGCTCACATAATTGAATTAGACGGAGCAGCAGTGGCAGCCGCCGCAGACGCTGGACACAATGTGAACCTTATGCGCTGTTATCCTTGATAATTAATTTAGACGCAATTGTCCAGTAGCCGCACAGAGAGGAAGAGAGAGAGAGGGAGAGACGCAGAGAGTCTGCTTGTGTCTGTCCAGTGCAATTCGGGCCCCAAATCCTTTGCAGTTTCACGTCACGTGCTTGCGATTTTTTCCATAAATCGCCGGGATGGACAGCTTTGTCCAGCTGCCGAGTGTCCACAAAGAAGAGCCATGGCATCGCAGCCGAGCACCTTTCTTACTTTTTTTATGGCCGAAAAATGAAGCGCCAGTTTTGACAACGCACGTCCCAGCCAAAGGCGAGGGCGGAGAAGGAGACGGCAGGGCAGGGCAGGGCAGGACAGGACAGGTAGTGGAAGATGCACACGTAGCACGCATTGGAAATGCGTCAAGTTACCTGACGCAGTGGCAGCACCTCTTAGACGAGCCATGAAATCGAGTTTACAGCTTACTAGCCCCACACAACGGGGCTGACAACAATACGAATACGAATGCGAATGCGAATACAAATGTGAGTGAACGAGTACTCGTAGTCGTAGTCCTAGTCTAACTGTACTCTGTAGCAGGCAACCATAATTAAATGTCAAAAATGACGCTACGTGCGATGCAAGCTAAGTGGCTTCAGGCAAGCTTCAGGCCAAAGTTCAAAAGAAAAAACTGCTAAAGAAAAGAAGTTTCCTTCTTCTATTTCATTTTTTTCGGCCAGCGTCAGAAGCTGCCCCATACAATTTTACTCGAAATCAAATAAACATATACATATATGTATGTATACATCTACGCTTAGATATGTATGTATGTGTGGCTGTCGAATAGTTAACTTTGTACATAGAATAGATAACTCATCCCCATTTTAAAAGCAAACAAGCCGCCAGAATTTCCTATTTCGTACTGACCCATTATTCTGCTCTATCCGTAAGCAAAATTTTAGAAAGTCATCATTGCAATTAACCTGCAATAAATATGTACTTCAACTCATTGATGTATCATTGCATACTTTTTATCTGCTTCCTTTGGATTATTATCGCAAGTATATTACTGCATACTTTTAGACCTAAGGGAAATTTACGTATTCAGCAGAAACTGTTGTATGTTTTGTGAGCGTGTTTTCTGAAAGCTTAACTTTCTTTGTTAAAACTTTACTATTCTAACATGTAAAAATAACATTCAATTTTATCAATTACATGTACAATAATTTTTTATGTGAAGTTTTTTTTTTCCTTCGTGAAAAACGCAGCATTTTTTCCATAAGTATTACAATATTAGCTTCAAGTTTCCTTTATCAACAATACCTTATTGTAATCTCTTAATTTAGTGCGCAGACTGTGCAGAAAAAGAAATCCTTAAAAAGTTCACAGAAAGTAATTTAACATTGCCCTTTTTCATCTCTCAATTTTCTCCCACTATCGCGTACGCCATTTGCAAACTCTGAAAAAAGTAGCCAGAAACTATTTAAAGTTTCTTCACGTTTTTTATATTTTTGGCCCTCGAATATGTATCGTACTTTTATTGCCATTCTCTATTATTTGTTGCCCTTGTTGCATGTGCATATTATGCCCCGGAGGCAGAGAAACATGGGCAGAAGCTCTTGTGCCCAGACAACAACAAGCAACGCTTATGAAAAAGTACTTAACGTGCACAAAACTTATGTGCCAAGAGACTTCCTCACTCCGCCGACGAACAAACTGAGAAAGCGCTACAACGACATACAAATTCCTCACTGCTTCCACAATAGCAATGGTATGAGAGACGGGGACGGTGTAGGTAATAGTTATATCCCCCATACTACTCGCGGAACATGTGAAATATTTCCAATAAAACACATACATGCATACATACATATGTACATCGAAAATGCGGAATTGTTGTGACGCCGCACCAGGCCAGCACCGCCTCACGTAAACAACTTTTCGTAATGGTAAGTAAGCGCATTTTTCAATAGAAGAAAAGTTTCAACGCACTAACTTAGTACAAAATAACAACACATCTACAATAGTACTGCGTTAGCTACTGTACTCAACTCTCATTCCACTATTAAATTTATTCGTTAAAAAGTTTGAGAACCACTCAGAATTCGTTTTATTCCGTTAAACCGAGCGATCATCGAAGCGCTACACCCATCATACGTGCAACAAGTCACAACGTAAAGGGCATAGCGCAAATCCTCACGCTGCTGAATAAAACGATTTCTCTCATCAACGTGGTCAAGGTGTGCTTCCACTTTGTGTGAAAGTAAGTGAAAACTAACTACAGAAATGATCCTGTGAAGTATAGTCTTAACTTCTCACTGCCCACAGAAGTGCTCTACATGCTGCGCTCTCAGGAACCCGTTGAGAATTATAAGCGCTTACATAGACAAAAAACGAACACAGCGGTTGTTGCGCAATTCATCACTCTATATTTAGTGGTCTCCGTTGCTCAATGTGTGCGTCAACAACGGTATTAGTGTGGGGTATAAAGACACGATCGTTTACTGATTTCAAATATGAGAAAAATTTATTAAAAAATTGAAAAAAACACCCGTTACTTGGCAGCGGTGGGATTCGAACCCACGCCTCCGAGGAGACTGGTGCCTTAAACCAGCGCCTTAGACCGCTCGGCCACGCTACCATGTCCGTTGCCGTTGTCCAATAATGTAATAGAGCAAACTGCAAACTGTATTGCTTACAGAGTAAAATTTAATTTAAATACATTTGAATAAAAGCAATTTATTTAGCCAATGCATTGCAATGGAACTAAATAAAATTCAATAAACCTCTTCGTTGGTCTTGGCTCTTACAATGCACACACATTTTCCAATATAACGCTGTCTGCTGAACTATTTTGTTAACTCATTCATTAAACGCACAACTTGAATTTCAATTGCGCCTGTTGTCTTTCGCCTGGAATGCGGCTGGCTCTAACTGCGATTCGCCTTTGTTCGAGTTCTTTGTCAATTGTTTGAAAATTAATTTGAGGCTCTCTTGGACATGTCGCAGGAAATTCATGGGATTCATTGGATGCCTGGTAATGCCCACAATTAACTCCATTAGCATTTTGCTCCGCTTGCTGCCCAATTGCAGCTCTATGAGTCGGTCTGTCTGGCTGCACCTGGATCTGGGTACGTGATTTTTTGCCATTTTACACGCGTCTGGCATTAAAAATTTACAGCTTTGCAATTATTTGCATGCCGAGCGCCTTAAATTTGTGCAGAAATTCACGTGTGTGGCAAAATATTTTGTATGCTGACGCGGCTGCGGCTGCTTTTTGCAGACCTTTGCTGGCATTTTAATGAAACCGCAAATGTTGCCCGTGCCACGCCCACAACCAACCTTCATTCCCAAAACACCCTATGACTACTCGTCCCTCCTCCCTCGGCCGCTCACGAACTAGAGACAGGAGACTGGAGAGAACACAACAGCAAGGAAAACCGCAGACTTTGTTTTTGTTTTGCTTATCGCCCGTGCAAAGATTTTTATTGCAATTTTCTAATTTCATTGCGGATGTTCCGTCTACTGCCTGCCTTTTCCACATGCGTGTGTATGTACATACATATGTATGTATGTATGTTTAAAATTCCCATAGAGCGTTCGTTTCGACTGTCGCCGGCTTCAGTTTATGGCTGCAACAACCGACAAGAAGAATAACAAAAGCGACGGCAAATTGTTGCTGCGGTTGCACATGTGAGAGGGTTTGCCCTTTCAACGTCACGCATAAATTCGCATTTTCATTTGAATTTTAAACTCATTTCCAAGTCTCATCTAAGCAGAAAACGCTGACAGTTTTACAAAAAAAATAATATTTTAATACAGAACTCTTCAATATGAGCACACATTCATAGATACATATACATACATACATGTATATATGTAAGTATGCATATATGTATACTCAAGAAATTGATTTTGTTCTATGGGCATTTTCCTACAATGAGCGCATTTATATGCGCCGCAGTATGGGAAACAAAATAAACTCAAGGTGTTGCCTCGAGCGCTGCCCCTAAAAATAGTTGAACAGCAAAGTCTAAATCTTACTGCGGCTCTGTTATTCTGTTACGTCATCGCACGCGAGCACGAGGCCACGCAGTGAAAATTGTACAGTGCGCGAGCGCATGTTATATGCGTTCTCGTTTTGTTATTCTCTCATATATGGACTTTGACACAAACGCAACAAATGGTAGCGTGGCCGAGCGGTCTAAGGCGCTGGTTTAAGGCACCAGTCTCCTCGGAGGCGTGGGTTCGAATCCCACCGCTGCCAAGTGATTAAAATATTTTTATTTATTTAAAAAAAATTATTTACTCTATCTTTTGTCATATGACAACTGTTAGTTGAAAGCCCAAGCTAATTTCTTTAAATAAAATAATAATAATGTATCACACCAACAACAACATGTAGAGGGCAGCTAGCGATGACGACGCACCTAGCAACCACCATGTGCGTTTGTTTCTTTTTACTGTTCGCTCACTAATAATTCTCAACGGGTTCTTGAGAGCGCAGCGTGTAGAGCACTTCTGTGGGCAGTGAGAAATTAAGACTATACTTCACAGGATCATTTCTGTAGTTAGTTTTCACTTACTTTCACACAAAGTGGAAGCACACCTTGACCACGTTGATGAGAGAAATCGTTTTATTCAGCAGCGTGAGGATTTGCGCTATGCCCTTTACGTTGTGACTTGTTGCACGTATGATGGGTGTAGCGCTTCGATGATCGCTCGGTTTAACGGAATAAAACGAATTCTGAGTGGTTCTCAAACTTTTTAACGAATAAATGTTGTGGATTGAAACGTGTGCCTAATAGTTGTTGTATTGCACAGTAATTAAAAACGTTTTGAAGCACTTTCCGTTATTGTTGCTGAGCTGAAGACTGACTGTGCGCGTAAGGGAAGAGAGTGGGCCGGGGGACACGTTTAGTTGAGTGCGGATTTTACATTCTAGTTGAAGTGGGCGCTTCGTGCTTAAGGTGTTTCCATAATAAAGACAGAGGGGGTTGACGGTGGTATTTCCAACAATTTTGTAGCACTAGCGCTCTTAACAAAAGCAGCATTTGTGCATACTTTTTTGCTGCTAATTGGAAAGCAGCGCACTTTTCTAATTACTTAGAGCTGGATAACAGTAGCCTTTGTTTAAGTGTAGTCGAACGTGTTTTTTGCTTAATTTAGAGCATTGAAAATATCTAAAAATTATTGGGAGAGAGACATAAAGTTGCTTGAAATAAGATTAATCTCTTTATAAAAACTAAATTATTTTAATGACGGTAAGTTATAATTAAAATATAAACTGACTTAAGTATATAGATATGTTTATTTGTGGTCTGCCTATTATTGCGATATAACGTGTAAAGAGGAAGAGAGAGAGAGTGAAACGTCGATAATATCGCTAATAATTCCCGCATTTTGCACGCAACAACAATTAAGAGTTGCCTAGTCATGGCTATGGCTTACTGCCTGCATATGGGACATACTTGAAAGGACACGTAGACGTAATGTATTGCTGCAATGAAAAGCAAATAAGCGTACGAGTAGGGGGAGGTGGAGTGTTTCGAATACTCACATAAAAATACATTTGAAATGTGGCAAGAGTAAACCGCAGCATTGTCAGCAAACATTCATTGAAACATCATCATTATCAACATTATCATCGGCAAACGGCTCGGTTCATGTAACTGTGTAGCAGTGGTTGGGTAGGGCAGGGCAGGGCAGGGGAATCGATGCTGTAATTGATGTCTTTGCGACATGTTCCCAAAGTGTTTACGTTGAGAATTACCCAAGTGCCGCAGTGTATAAGCAACCGTGTGCATGTGTATGGGTATGTGTATCTGTGTGCGGGTGTGGGAGGACGTGTCACGCCCTTTTGCTAGTTGACAGCCTGCCGTTTACGTGCACTTAATGAAATGTGCCCCAAAATGGAAGCACGTTTCGGGCATCTATTTAATGAGCCTGCAAGCGAAGGCAAAATGCTTTTCCTTCCTCTGCCCACTCCACTCCACTCCACTCCAGCCAACTTGCTCTCGCAAGATGTTGATGTGAGTGGTGAATTTTTTTTTAAATGTCGCAGGGTAAATTCAATTTTCATTCGGACGAAGCGGGCAACAGCCGCAGAAATAGCAAGTGCAGCTGCAGTCGCTGCATTATTCAATGGCACTCAAAGCAAACGCTCACCTAAGCCTGGCGATTTCTATACCCAATACTCTCGCCACACGCGCTCTACACACTCCCAGCCCGAAGAATTGGCTCATACCGCTCTCGCCGGCTCAAACCGCATTTTAAAATTCATGTGTTCTCGCAACAATGCTCCATAGAAAACAAAATGCGATTAAATGTGTGGAAAATGCCGCAGGATAAACCACAATGGGTTAAGGCACCGTCTTGTTTGCACATGTGTCCCACAGCTGTTTCTGCCCCCTCTCGGCCACACACCCCAATCCCCAATGCCAAAAGCCATGCAAAGCCAGCCACAGACACACGTCGAAGGTGCAAAAATGCGTTAAACATAACATGCTAATTCCGGTTGCCTGCAGCTTCAATCTTTCAGCATCAGCTTCAGCCGGAGGAACACCCCCAGCTCCACCCCCACCCCCACTCCCTTGGGACCGCACACTTGGCGTATACGTAATATGAGCGTACTGTGTGCCATTTGATGCTGAGCATTTGCTTTGCAGCCAGTTGGCTTTGTGTTTGCGCCGTGGCAAAGTTTTGCGGTCACGGGCTACACTTTGCCCGAATGGGCGTGGCATCACCAAGCTGGTCAGTAGAAAACGAAACGCATCAAGGCGTTGCAGCTGCAAATGTTTGCCTCAAATTAGCTTGAAATTCAAGCTTAAAGTTTCGAACGTTACGTCTAATAGAGAGAACTAACTTTTCACAATTAACGCAAATACCTAGTGTAAATTTGGTGTGAATAACAGTTTAGGGTAAGCATTTACCATAAATAATATGTCGAATGAACATTCAAAATATACAAAGAAGAAAACATGAAAATATAGCAGATAATAGAAATAGATAAATATAGTGAACGTTGAACCTTAAAAATATGTAAGAACTTAAAATATTTATAATTTAATTAATTTTAATTTCATATAAAAAAACTTGAAAAATATTTTATTAAAAAAATAAAAATAAAATTTATGCTACTAATAATTACAAAATTATAAAATATGAATAATAAATAAAACTATATTTTATTAGTTATATACAAATTATAATTTTAAATTTAGAAATGTTATTAATTCAAAATGTAATAATAATAATTAATAAATAAATATAATATTTAATTTTATTTTTAAATTAATTTTTTATATAAATTAAATTATTTTTATATTTAAATAGTTTATTGAAAATGTTGCACTGTAAATAATTTTCAAATCGTTAAGATCCCAGCGCCATTCGAAGCTTTTACTCTCTGTGTCTCTCTTTCTCTCTCACTCTCTCGTTGTCTGCCTCGCGCAAGCTTTTTGTATGCTCACTCACGTGGAGCTTTGGGCATGGCATTTGGAATTCAGTGCGTTCAGTTATCGACAATATGGAGAGCGGTAGACAAGGTCCGAAGAGCTTTATTCACAGGCCAGCTGCTCGCATCGCTGCGGTGGTGTTGGTGGTGCACGCGGTCTGCTGGATCGGCTGGAGCGCCATCAATCCAAGTACAAGTAACACTAGCCAGGCGGCGATCGCTAATGCCCCGTATGAACGGATACGAGCCGCAGTCGAGAGCAAAGGCCAATAGCCCCCACCCACTCAAAGTGTTCATAACATATCCAATTACGCAGCTCAAAAGTCTCCTCATTATATAAACACTGTTCTTCTTCTTTCGGCTGTGACTGCATTTGAATGTGTAACTGAGAAATATTCTACTAAATGTTAGTATATAATAAGTAAAAGTTAATTTAGCTAGCATTTAGCTTAGTTTATCCGAGCATTTGCCTAAGTCTGTGAAAATTAGCAAAAAAGAAAAAAGCTTGCAGAATATGTACAAACAAGTCTCTTGCACATTGGTTAGCTCTCCATTAAAACTATAAAAAAAAATAAATACATTTTTTTTTGAATTGAAATTAGAGAAAAAATTAATATAAATTAAATTATTGAACTAAAAGGCATTTTTTTATATGCTTGTTAAGAAAAGAGTATTATCTAACGTAAGAAAATATTATTCAATTGCAAATACATTTCTGTTTATTTTGTTAATTTAAATATAAACAAAAAGTTTGAGCATTTGAAAATAACAAAAACATAAATAAATAAATATTCAATATAATTAATATGCATTACATAAATCTTATTTCATTTACATTTTAACATCTTAATTAATTTTTTTTTTTATTTTATTTTTTGTTTGTTTTATAGTTAATGGGAAATTGATTTTTAAAGTTCAAAAAAAGGTTATTTTATTATATATTTCAAAACAAATAATATTTGCTTTTGGTTTCATTCAATTTTGTTTCAGTGCGAGAAGACAGTCGGGTTCCAGTGTGTCAATGGAAAGTTTCGTACAGAAGCTTGCCAAGCAGTCCCACTCAAAAGCTCATGAAGTTTACTAGACTGTTGCTAAAGCTCTACTGCCCATTCGCTTGTACACAAATGCCATTGTTCAAGTTTTGGTGGTAAAGCTTAGTCTATGGCTCGATCACACAGTTTGGAGACTGCAAACAGGCTGATCATCGTTTAGTTTCTCCATTAACTCTGAGCTGGTGTGAAGGCCGAGAAGTAAGCCTCGATAACAAATACACTAAATATGCTAGCCGATCGTTCGCTTCTCGTTCTCTGCCTTGGACTGTTCCTCTGCTGCGAGAGTCTCCCCACAAAGTCCTTGTCCAACATGAGGCTGTCTACGGCGACGCCGACATCGACGTTGCAGAACAGTGATACGACGTCGTTTCCCGTTCTTCAGAGCATATTCACTCTGCCGGAGATTTGTAAACAGGGCTTTAAGCTGACCGGGGACCCACAGCGCTGCCGAAAAATCGCCTAAAAGGGCAACCAGGCGATCAAGTTTTTGATCTGATAACCGCAAAAGTGATGTAAACAAAAATCGAATAAAGTGACGCAAACTGCAAACTGAATTCATTAATCAGCAAATCTACAGCCCCCGCTGAGTCGCTGCGCCAGCCGTGAAAAGTTCCCAATTGCAAAAATAACACATGCATATAATTGGCTCAGGCAGCCATAATAGAGTAGTAGAAAAAGTTTCATGGTAGAAGAATAGAACTGTTGAATGGAGTGAATTGCTGAACAGCTTTTATACTAGACCTAGGAGACTGTAACTGATTTAATTTGTAATGGTATTAAAATAAATAATAAACATCTATTTCGAATGCAGTCAGGCACACTCAAGAATATCAGTTATACAAGCTCAACCTAATATTAAATATTCGACATAGTTGAAGAAGACGAAATCTCCAGCCCTGAAAAGTTTCCAATTGCAAAAATAACACAAATATTTCGGTAATTGTTTATTGATAAAGCTTATGACTAGCATTTGGTGAATACGTTCTGGAAGGGCTTTGCAAGTATTACGAACAAGATAGTCGCACTTCACTTATGGCGTTGCACTTGAACTCTCCTTGGGTGCGGGTACTCGGAGTGCTCAGGCCGGCAGTCGGCAGCGCCCGAGGTATATTCTGAAACGCGGCGGGCACTTGCTCACGTCGGCAGACCTTACGGGACTCGCTGCGGTCATTGCACTCAGATATATCAGCAGCAGTGTGAGCAGCTGACATAGATATACACCAGATATTAGCTTCATAATGGGCAAATATCGACAACAACAGGCCAGCGCGACTTGACTCTAACTAAATGCTTGAGCGTAGTGCGTAACCCCTTTTATATAGACATCAGCCAAGCGATTGCCCTGTTCTCGTATTACTCAAACCACTTTCTGTCGCCATCATACCGCTGGGACTAACAACTTTACTATCTATAAATTACGCAGCACGCGCTCAAGTATTCCCCGACACGGGATCATCAGCGAGTGGCGGTTATTAAAACTGTCTCTTGCAGTTTGTTATTTTAGTCGAGACTGCTTGACTGGGCGATGCTCTACCTCTTGCGTAGAGTGGACATTTCCATTTCTGGAATCCTACTGAAGTTAATTTCTTTAATAGTTATTCTCGTCATCTTCATAAAACTTTGAATTTCAACAAAGTCGTGAAATTCGAATTTACTATTTTTTAAATGGGTTTAGGGTATAATAAGAGGTATGTTTCGCAAATAGTTGTCAGCACTTCAGAATAATATTAGCCGTACATCCACCTGCTGACTTTAAGAGTACTCAGTGTACTCTCAGCTGTATCGACCTGCTAGCTTTAAGAGTATTCACTCTTCTACGCTGTGCTACTAGCTTATTATAATCTATTGATTGTGGAATCGCCGACTGTGATGTCATAGTCATAGTCACAGTATACAGTGCACTCTGTGTTCCCGCTAAAAGGTTAATTGAATGACGCATTTGATAGAGAGAAAAGCTCCGGTTGAGTTCGGTTTAGGGGTGTACGTGTATTTATGAAAATTTATCTCTCAGCATTAATACATTGTTTATTTTAGTTTTTATATTAATGTTATTCCAGCGAATCAATTTCGTTCGTTTCAGGCGTCTGTAGCAGTGTCATGCTCAACGAAATCTCGGGTGCAATTGCAAAATATATATGTTTATATTAATGAATCACTATCAACAATGAAACATTAGACTGTTTTTCTATTTTTTGTTTGTTTTATTAGAGAGCATTACTTACACTGCCTGGAATTGAAATTGGAAATTATCGTTGAGTAGTTGACCAAGTACATTAAAAATGTTAATTAAATTAAAATTTCTAATATCAAACAAAAACTGTCTTTTCAAAGGTTTTTTTTCTTTTTTTATAGGTAACATTAAATCAAAAATACTTTCGGACTTCAGTCAAGGGTATTCGTTCAGTCAGAAAATTTTGAATGTAGATTTATATGTAGTGAGTTTATGAGCATATGAGTTTCGATTTTTGTTAAAATTTATCACCCGCCCCTATATCCCTCAGCATCAGTCGACTTTAACACTATAAATCAGAGATATAGCTTCAATAGCGCCGCAATAAACTTTCATACGGACAGACGGACGGAGAAGATGGACATTACACAAAACCAATATACTCATTTCCTGAGTGAGTATAAGAACACATTTTAACTACGGACTATTAAACAAAATTATTAACAATATTTCACTAGATACGTGAAATACTACTACTTAAATACATTGTAGTATGCATATATGTATTTACTTATTCAACTTTATTATACACACTTAATATTTAATAGTTTCTCTTATTTAAAGTCTTAGCTCATGCTTACGCCACAAAGCGACATTGACCCGGCTGCCGAAATAAACTGGAAGACGGACATTGCATCGGTTTTACAAAATTTTACTTTAAACTTTGTATAGCCAAATTTGCAGTTCATGCGAAAACAGCTGTGATAAGATCACACAAATTTGGG
>NW_022046050.1:14959-48356 GCF_001654015.2 Drosophila navojoa | reverse complement strand
TTTTTTTTGTTTTTTTTTTAATGCAAAATATTGAATGTTTTAATAAAAAAAAAATTGCGTTTACTTTTCTTTTTCCAAATATGTCAATGAAGAGAAAAGAACAAAAACAAAAGAAAACAAATGAATAAACAAATAAAAAAAATGTTTTATTTTCTATACATCAATTTTTGTTGGTTTTTAACATTTTTTCCGTAAAATCTGTTTTGATTTCATTTCTCGTATTTGTTTTCTTCTTCTTCTTCTTTTCTTCTGTTCTCTTTTTTTTCACCCATTATTAATATTTTTTCCAGCCGTGAATAATTTGTTTAAAATTTTTTCTTTAATTTTAGGCCAAACCAGTAATTAACAAACAAACAAAAAAACAAGCATTAACTACTTCTTGTTAATAGTTCTAAACAAACTGAAAACAGAAACAATCGATTCCCCCTAAAGTAAACGCTCGTGACGGAGAGATAACAGAGTGAGAGAGAGAGACATACAGATAACAATGAGAGAGAGAGAGACAGAGAGAAAGATACAGTTATGATACAAATCGCGAAACAGATAAGATCAGAGATCAGAGCGGTTTTGATTCCTTCCGATTCGATTCGATAAGCCCCTCCTCCAAAAGAACGTCGACAACGTTGAGTTCCGTTACTGTTACCGTTACCGTTTACCGTTAATAGAAATTCACAAACAAACAAAATAAATAAATAAAACAAAGCGTCTATGTTTTAATACAACATTATTAACTAATTATACTTACACATTTATATTAATTAAAAATACATATATATATATATATTTAAAGTAAACAAAACGATAAACAAACAGAAAACTTTTTTTCTTTGTTTGTAAATTAAATTTAACTTTAATTTTCATTTGATTTGCAATAAAAATAAAAATTAAAAATTTCAAATCATTTATGAAATTATACAACAACAAAATAGAACTGCTGCTGCGTCTTCTTTTTCCTGTTTTCTTTTGCTAAATGGAAAAAAAAGAGAAAAGATTATTATTAATATTAAATGCGAAACGCAATATTTTAATTATATATATATTATATATATAATATATATTTATATATAGACACACCAAAAGCAGCTGCGAGTTATATATATATAAAAATAAAATACAAATTGCAATTGATTGAAACATTTTTTGTATGTGTAGTCTATCCATGTATGTATGTATGTACGAAGGTATATGTATTTATCATACACAATCACGATCGATAAAAGTAAATAAAGAGTTTGATACAAAAAAAAAAAGAAAAATTAACATTAACAAAAACTGATTATTATGAAATTGATGTTGGAAGTCTAAACGCATCAAAGCAAGCGTCTTTTAGTCATGTAAGAGCAATGATTAAATTAGTTAAAGTATCTATATATATATTTATAAATATAAATAAATTGAAAATGAAAATGTATTAAAATAATGTGCATGTGTGAACATTTTATTTGTACAGCTGATTATTAACTGTAAATCGTGTGTTACCTTTAAGGGCACCTTCAGTGCTCTGACTTAGTTAATATATCTATTAAGTTTCAAAGATGAAAAGAAAATCAACAACAACAGTAACATAATATACAATTAAATAAATAAATACATTTAATTAATTAGCAATAAATTATGTGGATTAAAATTTGTTAAAGAAAGCAAAAAGTATTTAAACTTCAAATCAATTTGACATTTTTATTTCTTCATTCCCCAATCCAACATTCATCATCTGAATATCATCCGGAGAATATTTAACAAAACTGAAATATTTTCATATTGGTTTTTGTTTTGTGTTTAGCAATAAGAAAAAAAATGCTTTAATATTTATTAAATAATTCGGGATTGAGTGCAGATTATAAGAAATTCTATGTATTGTTTCAATTAGGTTTTCATTTAACAAGATTTCAGTTGATTTAATTTTTAATGTTTTACACTCCATAAAGTCCAGAATCTATAGGTTATATAGAGTCTATAGGGGTTATGAGCGCTTAAGAGTCTATAGAGCTAAGAGAGTCGAGAGAGTGTATAGAGTCTACAGAGTGTATTTAAATTAGAGAATATATAAAGTCTACTTTGTACAGATTAGATAGGAGTATATAAGGAGTATTTCCCATTTCCACTGTTATTAAATAGATTCAATGATTTGATACAGTATTTAGATTAGATATTATTTATTTATCTGAGTAAGAGAAGATGTGGCGATACAGTATTAAATAAATTTTAAGAATGTAATGTATGTAAATATTTTCTTGTGATATATCATTTGTTAACGTTGGTATATTTTTGATAAAAATCCTTTAGAATTAGAAATGTTAGCAAAAATAATAAAAAATATAGAAAATTATAGTTATCTAAGTTAAGTAATATTAGTTGAAAATAAGACTAGCTTTGGGGCTCGCTTTGAATTAGATTAAGATAAGCGCCGTTAAATTTACAAATTAAGCGCAATTTTAGTCATTATATAATTTATTGAATTAATCAATTAACTTTTAGTACATCTACAACGGAAGAGGCAGCCAAGCCAAGAGTTTTGCGTTTCACATGGTCTATGAAGACGACATCGCCACTGATGCCCGATCAAATTATGCAGAAGATAAGAGAAGTTCTTGATCAAAATAACTGCGACTATGAGCAGCGCGAAAGGTAAGATATTCTATTATAAATGTACATTTATAATACGTATATATAATTACATATATATGTATATTTTTCAACAGATTTGTACTCTGGTGTGTGCATGGCGATCCCAATACGGATTCTTTGGTTCAGTGGGAAATCGAAGTTTGCAAATTGCCGCGACTCTCGCTGAATGGCGTTCGATTCAAGCGTATTTCTGGTCAGCGAACAACATTAAATTGCATATTAAAAATGTTGATTTATTAATTGTTTTTTAATACACTATCTGCACAGGTACTAGCATTGGCTTCAAAAACATTGCGTCACGCATTGCTTTTGATCTCCGTCTGTGACTTGACAAAACGACTAATGATAGCTGCACAGCCGCCACCAGCAACACCACCACCACCACCACCACCACCACCACCACCGATGGCAGCGATACGAAAACCACCTCCACTGCCAACTATCAAACGGCTGACAAATCGTTGCTGCGTCGATCATTTAGTCAACAACAGAGATCAAACCGATTCAAGATTCGGAATCGACCGAAGAAGAAAAGTTCAGGCGGCGGCGGCGGTGGCGGATTGCTGTTGTCGGCTTTTCAAGTATACTTGCCCTTTCGATCAAAGGAGGAGGAGCACACGCAATCACAAATCAAATTTGATGCGTTTCGCTCAGCCGACAACGAAGACGAGAGTGAGGGGCAGCGGCTAGAGTTAATGCCCAGTAACAGCAGTAATATGGAATCTCAAGATAAAGACAACCAGATGGCCAATGAAGAGGGCGGTGAGTGTGGCGTGGTGGCAATGGCTGGTGGTAGCAGCAGCAACGGCAACGGCAGCGGCAGCGGTAAAGTCAGCAAAGGAAGTCGATTTAAGAGAAACATCAAGAATACCAGAAGTCTAATTGTGCGCAAATTCACATCCACCACCAACTCCAGCTCGAACTCCAACTCCAACTCCAACTCAGCAGAGAAAAAACCAAGCGAGACTAACAACAAAACCAGCACATCAAAGCACTCAAGTGAGATGGCAGAGCAGCATGCAAATGCAAATGTTATGGATAACGATAAGCCAAACACCAAACAGAAAAAAGTAGCTATGTTACGCACCACAACTCTCTAAATAATAATAATAATTATAAAACAAAAAAACATGCATAAAAACACGTAAAAATTGGAAAGATCTGGGCACTGCCCATCTCTCTCTATTTCTAAATATATATATATATTCATTTATATATATATATATATAATATATGTATTTGGCTCCAATCATAGCATGAACACGTTTAGCATAGAATCTCAAAGTAAAATTAAATGTTTCATTGAACTATCGCATATTTGAATATCTTATAACAAAACGCAGACAAAATTGTAACCACAATTTAGGTACATAAGCACCAACAACAACAACAACAACAACAGCAGCAACAGCAACAAACCAGAAGCATAAACGCATCCCATATATGAAGCTAATGTCTCCTCATATGTAAACACACTTATTATATATTGATATTGATATCGTTAATTGCTAGAAAGCGTAGGTGAGAGCCACACCGTTTTAATTCAATAAAAGATAAATATATATATGTATGTATATATACATATACATATATATAAAAGTATATGGAATGAAAAAAGCATTTTCTTAAAGAGGCAAACACACACAATTTTGTTAATATATACATAATAAATTTAGGATATTTTTTCTGTTTGTCAAAATTTACCGATTTGATCCAAAAATTAATATATATAATATTTTGTTGGTTTTTGCATGAACGTCGTCTACTATATAAAATCTATAAAATTTCCTAAATTATTATTTTTTGATTGTTTAATTCTTTCTCCACACGAGCTACAAGCGATATAAAAAAATGTAAATTGTATTTATCTAATTATAATTATTTAACCACTTTGAAAATTTACTGTTTTGCGTTCAAATTTATTTTCCGTGTTTACGTTTAAATTGTCTAGTTATTCATAGGTGGAATTGAGGTGGGTGAAACAGAAAACCTGCTTCAATTGTTATTTTATCAAACAGTTGCTAAGGTGAGTATTTAAATGACGGGTGTTAGGCGAATTCGATCTAATGCAGTCACAATTTGGAAGAATATTAACTCAGTTCAAAAAAAAAAAAATATTAAAATAAACTTAGCAAACCTTTAGGTGATGTCACTAATAAGCTGACGCCAATGCGCTTAATGAGGTCACACAGAAAGGCCGATAGCCTTGCATCAGTAAATACAATTTATAAAAAAACATACATAATTCTTTATAATTCCATCAGCTGGACTTTCTTTTACATACATATATTTTTCAAGTTAATAAAAATACCAATATCTCGACTGTAAATTATCACAATAAATATTATAATGAGTAAATTAGAGATTTTAATTAGGCATAAATAATAAAATGGAATCTCTTCAAGAAAATCAGTTTTCGATTACAGCTCATCGTCAAGATCAAAGGTTTCAGCCGGAAAATCGCCCACTTCCACGGAGAGAGGTGAGACAAAGCCACCATAATTAGGTTGACAGATGAAATAGGATTTGCCGTCCACACTATAATGCATAAGTCTATTTAAAAATGTTTTCAGCATATATATCACAATGCATTTACCTTCCGTTATTCTTGCCCAATGGCTCATCATATTGGACACCAATATAAATGCCATTTTTACCCTCAAGTTGACCATTGTACATTACAGTGCCACGACGTGTAGGATTTCCTGACACACTCACCTAAAGAGACAGAGAGAAAGAGGTAGAGAGTGAGTGACTTTTGATGAGTAACCACAGCAGCAGGCAAATTACCTGGCAACGACTGCCAACAACACAAAGATCTGCACGTCTTTGTATTTCTTCAGCCTGTTCACGCCGTTTGATTTCCATTTGCTGCCTTTCCTCCTCATTGTATTTGCCCAGTCGATTTTGCTTTAAGAAATTCCGCACAGAATCCGTTCGCTGTTCGTATTGATCATTTGTAAGCTCAAATTTTTCAACCGTCTCTGTGTCAAATGTAAAGTTTGCAAAATTATCAATGACATGCAGTCGCATGCCATCGGAATTTATATAGAAACCCAGCTTGGCATCGTTGTCGCTTAGCGTTGTTACAAAATTGTCGCCTTTATACAACTCTACTTTCATGGTGCCAGCATTTCCGCCGGTTAAGATTTCCAATTTACTCTGCAAGAGCACAATTCGCACATCTGTTATTGTAGTTTACAAAAAAGTGCTTTAATGCTCACCTTTAGCTGAGAGATGGTTAAGTCCTTGGCAAATTTTATCTCAAAGGCCACGGTATCATTATGGGAATTCGAGACATTAGCTGTAATAAAGCCTGAATCCGAATTATTAACTTGCAGTATTTCCGACATGTTTAACTTCAGCGTTTGTCGTCACTTTAAGGCTTAGCCGATTAGTCTTCACGATGACCGATAATTTCCAATAAGGAATATCGTACGAGTTTCACGATATTCGTCTAAACTTTGTTAGTCTCACTGACCAGTGATAGACTTTAGCGGGAATGGTTACTACGTTACTATAAAAGTTTTAAGATATAAAATAAAAACTGAGTTTGAGCAAGTGTGTTTTCTGTTAAAAAAAAATCACTTGCACAAATATATATATATAATTTTGCATAGTAAGAAAATATTATTGAAATTAATTGTTTTCCAATTGGAAACAAGAAACCAGTAAAAATCGATTTTTAATTGAGACAGTCTACTGTCTGATACACATAGATATATCGATGTTTATGTACATCACTAGTTAATACACAAATCAGCTGCTTAATATCCTTAAAAATTGTGTTCAAGTTATGTGAATTAATGGCTATGCAAAATAAATGGCATTTGTTTATAAATATGCCAGTACATATAGATAATTATGATACATGATAAAATGTAAAATAGTGAATACAGCGATAAAATGAATAAGTACACAAGTTTAATAGGCATTGAGCAGCGAAGCAAAACTATGTATCATCCAAAGGAACAAATTTTAAATATCTTGACATACATACTTTTGCTAGTAGTTGCTGTGTGTGCAATTGTTCTGCTATGTGACTTATCCAGTCAGCGTGATGGATTCTTCTACTCCAAAAAAGATGGAGCCGTACTCGACCTGTCCGTATCCCATACTCAGGAAGTGCTTCTGCGGCCGGACACGGAATATCGTGGACAAAATGTGAATTGCACTTTTTGGGATTGCTTAAACATATACAAATGCGAGCATGACACACTCAAGGTATACATTTACCCGTTGCAAGAGTTTTTGGACGAGAAAACCGATAAGGTTGCCAGCACGTTGTCAAGCGAATACTTTCAAATCCTGGAAGCCGTGCATAAGAGTCGCTACTACACATCGAATCCCAATGAAGCCTGCCTCTTCCTGCCGAGCCTGGATTTGCTGAATCAGGATGTGTTCGACAAGCATTTGGCTGGTCCAGCGCTGGCTTCGCTCAACTTCTGGGATCGTGGGGAGAATCATTTAATCTTCAACATGCTGCCGGGCAGCGCACCTAACTATAACACCATCTTGGACGTGAACATCGACAACGCCATTGTTTTGGGTGGTGGCTTTGACAGTTGGACATATCGTCCCGGATTCGATGTCTCGATACCGGTTTGGAGTCCATTAGTGCATCAAACCAACTTGTTGCCTGCCCACGCCGCATCTCATCGCAAATATTTATTAGTTTCTGCTCAGCTGAATCTTTTTCCGCAGAATCTACGAACTCTTACGGATTTAACGTTGACAGCTAAAAGCGCGGACCAAATTCTAATGCTTGGACTCTGTGATAACAAAGATTTGAAATCTCGCTGCACTCTGACAAAGGCAAATCCGAAGCGATGGGAATACCCACGAGTGCTGGGACGCGGCAAGTTCTGCTTCCTCGGACGCAGTCTGCGCATTGGTCAGCCCGACTTAATCGAGATAATGTCTCAGGGCTGTATTCCTGTGATAGCGATTGACAACTATGTGCTACCATTTGAGGACGTCATCGACTGGTCTCTGGCGGCCGTTAGAGTGCGAGAGTCGGAGTTGCATTCAGTCATGCGTAAATTGGAGGCCATTTCCAATGTCAAAGTCGTTGAAATGCAGAAGCAGGTGCAATGGCTCTATACCAACTACTTCAAGGATCTGAAGACAATTACCATTACAGCATTGGAGATACTTGAGAGTCGCATATTTCCACTGCTGGCCCGCAGCAGCCAGCAATGGAATGTGGTTAAGAGAAATAGTCGTTCCACATTTAATCCTCTATTTCTTACGACTCTCGCTCCAAAGTCTCAAGGCTTTACAGCTGTTATATTGACTTATGATCGAGTTGAGAGTCTATTCCTTTTGATACAGAAGCTAGCAGTTGTGCCGTCCCTGCAAAGCATTCTGGTTATTTGGAACAATCAGAAAAAGATGCCACCACATTGTAAGTTTATTATATTATTAATCTGAATTCAACATTAATTACTATGAATTTCTCTTTTTATATTTTTTTAGTATCTACATTCCCAACCATATCTAAACCACTGAAGATTATACAGACTCGTGAGAATAAACTATCAAACAGATTTTATCCCTATCCTGAAATTGAAACCGAAGCAATACTAACTATTGACGATGATATCATAATGTTAACCAGTGATGAACTTGACTTTGGGTACGTTAGTCATATGATTTTCTATTATCATATTATATATATTCGTTTCCTTTAGCTATGAAGTGTGGCGCGAGTTTCCGGATCATATTGTTGGCTTTCCTAGTCGCATTCATGTGTGGGATAATGCAACGATGCGTTGGCACTACGAATCTGAATGGACCAATCAAATATCTATGGTGCTTACTGGCGCAGCATTTCATCATAAATACTGGAGTCATATGTATACGTATGCCATGCCAGGCGACATTAAACATTGGGTCGATGACCACATGAACTGTGAGGATATCGCTATGAATTTTCTTGTAGCGAATATCACAAACAATCCGCCAATTAAAGTAACGCCGCGAAAGAAGTTCAAGTGCCCCGAGTGCACAAATACGGAAATGCTGTCAGCCGACTTGAATCATATGCGGGAACGTTCAGCTTGCATTGATCGATTCGCCAAGATCTATGGACGAATGCCTCTGCGCACAGTTGAGTTCAGGGCAGATCCTGTACTATTTAGAGACAATTTCCCAGATAAATTGAAACGTTACAATGATATTGGAAGCTTGTAAGCCCTTAATATTTATATAAATATCATATATATTACAATTAGTAGGCGAAATTACTCAAGACTTAACCAAATATGATATATAAGTCAATGTTATATGGTATTGTAGTAACGATGAGACGTTCTGGACCTGCGTTCATAATAATTTTTTAAGTTTTAATCAAATAATAATAGAATATATGTTGATGCCATAGAACTTAATTATTCATTTAAGAGAGAGTATTCAAAAATAGGTCCTGCTATGATTTTCCTATATTAATGATTTATATGGATGTTGGCATGAGTTTACTGAAAATAATGATATTTCATATTCTTATCAACTGACATTAAACAATTGATCACTTTCATTAGACAGTGAAAATAAACACTTTATAAAACAAAACTAAGTCAATTTTCATAAACCTTTCTGTAAATTGATATAAAATCCCATTCGCCAAAATCAAGCAACAGAATTTCTCGTGCTGAGCAGAATTTTAATTTATTAAATATATAAATTTTTTAGGACCATATTATGAAAATGCAAAAATCTAAGGCTGGATTTCTCCGTTTAGTTGACAAATTAGAATAGTTTTTTTAATATCAATTAGGGGCAGTCAATTCTATGCTCCATTAACAGAAGCCAGATATTCTTTATAGCGTTGCTCCTGCTGTTGCTGGAGCTTTTGAAGTTTCTTGAGTTGTCCTTTGCTAATCTCTTTGCCGTCTTTGTCGTGTGTAGGAAGGCCCTACAATGAATTTTTTTATGAAATATGTATATGCTTTTGCAAATTATACATGTGTTTATATGTATTCAACTTACATCTTCACCAAATGCCGAGTACTTTTCGGTTTCATTGAGAAACATTTCTTTTGGATTGACGCGACGTTGAGCTTCCTTAGCTGCTGCCGCCTCTGCCAAGGCTTGTTTCTTGCGCTCTTTTTCCAAAGCCTTTTCCGCTTCAGCTGCCTGCTTGGCCTCGCGTTCGCGCAACAACATATCCCTGTCAACCAATTTGACGGCATACTTGCCATCATCTTTGTCTTCCAAGCGAACGCCCAAATTGGGTAAGACATCATCACGGAGATCATCACATAGCTTCAGTATGTCAAACGCTTTTAATGCCTTCGCTTGCTCACGCACTAAATTACGGAACTCGGCCACTGATTGGACGTATGGCATTACTACGGCCTCGTGATCATTGGTTGCTGAATCGGAATCAGCTCCTCTCAGCGGGAATCCTATGCCACCGCGCGGACCAGCAATAGCTCCAAATATATGCAACAGGTCCGTCACATAGCTGGCTATCTTCCGCAGCAACAGGCTGTTGAGTCTGGATTTATTGTCTCGTATGTAGACATTCGTCGTTGACACCAACTCCCGTACACAATCTAAAGCACTGCGCGTATCAATGTTATCTGAAATAGGCAAAGAACAATTTCGATCAGAGATATCAACATATACATAATTCAAATATGAAATCTTACCACAAAGAGCTGCATGAACTTGTGCCTGGACATCGTTAAATTTAGCTTGTAGGGCCGCCTCCACAGCTGTCCACTCACTAAATTGCTGCATAGGCTCTCCGGATAACACCTGCCGTGTTAGGTCTTTGACATTCAAAAAGAATTCCTAAAATCAAATGTAAAGTTTAGCTTGAGTATAATATTTGGGTAATTTAAACTTACATTGAGGAATTTCTCATATTGAGTTGCCATTTCCATGGTGTTTTCGGAGTAGTCGAGCGTGTCCTTCCAAGAGTGCAACAGGAATGCCAGACGCAACTGCGTTGCTGAGTGCTTTTTCAATGCCTCTTGAATTGTGACGAAATTCTTAAGAGACTTTGACATCTTGCAGCCGGCAATTGTCAGGTGGCCGGTGTGCAAGAAATACTTAACCCATTCTGATTCACCGAACGCAGCCTCGGACTGAGCCAGCTCATTGTCATGATGGGGAAACTTTAAATCGACGCCGCCAGTGTGTATATCAAATATGGATCCAAAGATATCTGAAGCCATGGCGGAGCATTCGATATGCCAGCCAGGACGACCACGACCCCAAGGACTATCCCACCAAGGCTCGCCAGCCTTGCTCGCCTTCCACAGGGCAAAGTCGTTTGCCGATCGCTTCTCTGACAGTCGATCCTCAGTGACAGACAAATCACCCTCGCCTTCCTGCAATGATGCTGTGTCTCCGTAGGCCTCGGGCACTAGCTTGGCGTAGTGATGCTTGTCGCGTTTGTCAAAGCCATTGACATCAAAGTAGACGGAACCGTTTACCTCGTAGGCAAGACCATTGTCAATAATACGCTGTATAAATGCAACAATCTGAGGCACGTACTCCGAAACTCGCGTTAATACATCAGGTGGTAGAATCTGAAATTATTCATCAATATATTATGAGTGCTTCAATAAAGCTATTTAGTTGACTTACATTGAGTGATTTCATATCATTGTGAAATTTATCTTCCCAAAATCGGGGTAGGGCTTCGAAGACGGAATTATCATTAACATGAGCACCTTGCTTTCCATCTAGCCACTCTGCAATGGGATCCTTTGCCTCATCCAAATAATGGCATCTCATTTTAGCAATTTCTGCTTCGTTGCCACTGCTGACAGCTTTGGTTAGACCTTCGACTGCGTCGTTCATACGTTGCAACATCTTTTCAAGCATTACTTTCTTATCAGCATCTGTATTTTTATCACACTTGACTTGTAATAAACTAAGCACTTCTTTTTGCTCATTTAGCAATTGCTCGAGTGGCAGCTGAGCAGCTGCAGTTGCATACTGCTCAAATAGATGATATTGACGGGCTCGCTTTATGATTTTATCGTCGATATCCGTAATGTTCATGACATAGTGGATGTTATAGCCAAAGTAGTCGGCCAATATACGTCGCAAAATATCAAATGAAATGTAAGATCTGTGAATCACACAAACATGACAAGATTAGATAGGGAAGACGTCGAGAATGCTGATGTGGCTCCTCACCTAGCATGTCCCATGTGCGAGGCATCGTACACAGTCGGACCGCAGCTATACCATTTAACATTGTTTCCGTCCAATGGTATGAATTCCTCCTTTTGTCTGGTTAGACTATTGTACAATTTCAATTGAGGCCTTGTTGAGGCTTTTGGTGCTTGCCACACCGGTTGCACACGCTTAGACATTTTGGGAATTCCTTTAATAGCGTTCGTAAATTCCAGCACGATTAGTAATCGGTGATTAATACTCGATGAAGTATTTTTGAAGTCAGCTGTTTAACTCGTTTACTAAGTCAGAGTTGCTAACAAAATATCGATATGCTTGTCCGGCAAATTCTTATTGGACAACATATTTTTTGAATATTCAGATTAAAACTTTTCAAATATTTAGCATTCTGCATTTATTGATATATGGCCCCCAATATTATTAAATACCAATTCAAAACATCAAATTATTTATACACTCAATAAAAGTATAGTATATAAACTGTATACAGAAATATATATATATATTTTTAGTTTCGGAAGCAACTAAATATCTGATTTTATATTTTTTGTCATAAATACTTCGTTAATGCTAGTATTTATATGTCTAATTGCTGCCAATGGGCTGTGATTTACAGGCAATCATATACACTGGAAAAAGTCCTTTCGGGAAATTTTGTTGACGCACCTTTCTTACAATTCGAAAGCCAGCTTCTCTTAAAAAGCGCTCATATGATTCAAGCGGACGCGTAATTGACGAATCCTCCTCATCCTTTATCACATCTTTAGATGTACTGACGTTTTCCTTAATGCAAAAGTAAGCACCTGGCTGCAAACTAAACCGCATGCGACGAAAAAATGCTACAAGATCCGGATCCGTCAGATGTCCTAAAACCCATTGACTCCAGATTAGATCATATTTATGAGTGGGTGAGAACTCTTGAAGTCCCATATTGTATATTTCGCCCAGGCTATGGCGACATACGGACTCTGACGTGCATATCTCTCGGGCCTTCTCAGCAAACGCAGCATCTTGTTCAACCAGATCAACCGTGTCAAACATCGGTATTAAAAGATTTCGTGACACTCGTCCAATTCCAGCACCGCAGTCCAGAGCTAATTTCTTGCCTGGCACTTTAAGTTCACGGAGAAATATCCTTGACCCTTGTATATCGATTGCGCTGATGTAGCCAAGACCACCGAGCATCCCGTTTACAGTTGCTGGAACTTCCGACCAATATTTTTGTGCCTTGTTATAAAATTCAGGTACAACCTTTTCATTTTTCAATTTGTTGGGGCTTTGAGCTTCGTGTTTCTCTTCCAGCACTTCATCTTTATGGTTGTTTACTGTTGACAAATTTGGTGAGTCCTCCTTGTCACAGGCAGTCATAGGATTTGTATCTAGCTTAGAATACATGTTCGTTGTTGTATAATTCTAGTCATAAAATTTGTAGTAGTTGAATACTAAGTAGTTAAATTATCGTCAATGCCACTTACCGCATACTTAGATTAATTTATAACAAATAAATGTGCGCAGGGCTGCATCATAATTATTTTTTTTAAACTAGTTCTTAGAAGAACCAAACAAAGCTCAAATATGTTACAAGACTATTAATATCGATATACAGTGTATTCGATACATTAAAGAAAAGAAAATAAAATCAACAGGCGTAATTTTTGTCAAGCTGCAAAAACTTTATTTATTTATTTAACTAGAAATAAAAATGACTCTCGATGTCGATGCTCAAAAGAAAGATGATAAACTTTTACTTGCGACAATACACCAGGAATATAAAATTCTAGCGGAATAGTAAGAAAGTACAAATTTACATTGCCAAAACAATAACAAAGGCATTTTACAGCAAAATGATTGAGTCAGAAAAGGTCTCAGGTATATATGTAATTCCGAGCTATGCTAATTCGTTGCGTGAGTATATTTATATTAAATAGCATCAACAACAAAGTATAATACTTATTTAACTTAATTTTCGTAGAATGGTTTGGCGTGTTCTTTGGCCGACAAGGTTTCTATGAGAATAGTGTATTTCGATTTTCAATACTGCTACCGGATGGTTTTCCGGACGATAAAACCACTCCAGTAAGCACCTAATTATGTATACTTTCATGTTTTTATAATTGTAATTTATTCATTTAAGGCCATTGTCTTCCAACAAAACGTTGTGCATCCACTTGTGTGTCCATTCACAAACAGCTTAGACATCAGTCATGCATTCCCGGAGTGGAGATGTGGAGAAGATCACCTTTGGCAAGTGCTGAAGTACATGCAAGTGATATTTGCCGATCCCTTGGACTGCATACGTAGTGTGGGCAATACGCAGGAGCTGAAAAACGTGGAGGCAAGCAAGCTGCTGACCACTAATCGAGAAGCATTTGCTGGACTTGTTCAAGAAAGTATTGCAGAGAGCAAAGCCCATATCTATGATACGCCACCAACAGAGGATCCGCATTATATAGTATTTGAAAAGTTCCAAGAAGACATACACGGGCCAGTCTTAGATCAAATACGAAATGGAAGGACTACAAATTCGTCTCCAGAAAGTGGCGGCGGAGGCGCGGCCACTGGTCTATCATGGGTTAAAGTTAAAGAAGGCGAATTTAAACCATTAAGCATTGAATAGTCATAACAATCAACGTATGTGTGTAAATTATATAACATTCTATTAGTTAATTAATATCCTGCAGTCTTATGAGATAAATAATTAAGACTTCTTTATGAACTTTTCACAGTTTTTTATCCACTCGTGCTCCAGCTCTAGTTCAGTGTCATCCCAAAGAAAATGTGTTGGCGGTTTGTCATCGCTAGAAAACACGAACCTCTGGCTGAGCTCGATAGCCAATTTAGAGCGCACGAGTCCAATGCCACCGACTTGTGGCCAAGCTGGATGATACACTCGTCCGGTTTGCGGGTGCATATAGAGCTTATGTGGCTGAAAGGGAATCGATAGATCTGGACCACCATGTGCATATGTTAATATATGATCAGTTCGACCATCTGCATCCTTTTTTAGGTGCTCTGTAAAAACAATGGGCGTGTCATCACAGCGAATATAATTCCTTTCACGACCGCAAGGCGACAAGTAGGGAAACATTTCATAACGCTGTGTTTCATTGAAGCGCAGGCGGCTGAAGAAGAATTTCAGGAATTTCTTCTCTTTAAAACAAGATGTGAAGTTTTTCATTTTGGCATCGTCTAAAAAGAGCTGCAAGTGAAAAGCAAAATGGCAACAAGAATATCGGAATACATGCATGCATACATCTACGCACATGCACATATCTAGAAATAATATACATGTGTGTACATACACACCATGCCTTCGTGATCGATGTAATAGAAGTACTCTCGTATCCTTGGCTCAGGCGACTGTCCCTGGGTATAGAGCGCGACAGTGCGCCGTGGAATCCAATTGAATATCCAATTTTTAAACACTAGGTTCTTCGTGTGGAGTACAGCAATACCTTGATCGAGGAAAGAAGTCGATCAGCGGATTGTTTACAATATTAATATAGTACATTCATATATGCATGATCCATTTTTAATGTATGCGTGTGTATATTCAGAATATTTAACTGAAATTTTTTTTTATATTATAACAAGTTTATTTATATGAATCCTAGGGATAGTGGGGAAAGTCTATTTTTTCTTTTTATCATTAGTACTGCCGGTCTTTTGCATGCGAGCCACTTGCATGTTCTTTAGCTTTTCATTTAGCTTCTTTTTAGCATTTTTGTGCTCTTCTTCCTGTCGTATGGTTTTCAATGGCTTGGGATGCAGAAATTCTTTTCGGGCTTCTCGCTTTTTTAGCTCACCACAGCCGTGAACCTCGGGCAGGCCGTGCTTGAAACAGAAACGTTTGCTGCAGTGCTCGCAGTCCTGGCCCATTAGGCTGGTTCTGGTCTTGCAGCGTGGATAATCGCACAGGTTATCTACTGTTTTAACGGCAGTGAGTACTTCATCTAACTTGAGATCGACCACTTGGCTGGGTATGCGCTCCAAGAGCTCCAGTGTGTTGTTCGTGCCATAATTGGCTGGTTTACCAGGCTTAGTTGGTGGGAAAAGTGGCGCAGTGTCTACATTGGCTGAGGGCGATTCATTGCTGCTGGTGGCTTTTTGTTGTTTCGCCTTGTCTACATATGCAGCACTTAGTGAAATGTTTTTCAACGATTGCAATATATTTATTACCTGCCATTGTAAATTGATAAGCTAAACAAGACTTTCGTCAATTTTAGACTAACGTTATGCAGCACTATATAGAATGTTCACCAGAAACAAATTCGGTATTTTTTAGTATATTTTGTCATGTCGAAAGAGAAAAATACAGGGTGCTCTTTTGTTGAACTTTTCAATTTTAAAACAATAATTATGTTGTTGAAAACATATTTTAATTTAAAAAAGGTATTCTCATTTGTCGCATCTCTTTTTTTTTTTTTAATACAGTCATTAAAAATTAATCGAAACACAAAAACTGATATTATTGACATGAAATATGGACAAAGTGAAAATAACAAACGCAAGAATTTGATTACATATTTATTTGATTAATGCATTGCAGCTGACATTGATTACAAATTTACTATAAAATGCTAAGCAGAGCTATTTAATACACTTGTATAATTCTAGAAAATGCAATCTCCTAATGCTTGCGGAAGTTACTCGTAACTCGACATTTTTTGTTATATTTTCGAGGTACCTCTCATGTAGGACACCATTCTTTAAGAATTGATTCTCGTTTCTTATAAGTTAGCTGGAGTTAAGGTCACAGCTGCATGAATAGCCTTTGCCACATATTCAATATTTCCAGTGTTCAGACCGCACATATTTATTCTGCCAGTTTTCAGCAAATAAATGTGGTACTCCTTGATCAGCACGGCCACTTGTTTCTCATTGAGGCCCGTGTAAGAGAACATGCCAATCTGGTTGACAATGTGATCCCAATTGCCGGGTGTTCCCAATTCCACCAGCTTCTCTCGCAGAAGTTTACGCATTTCCCGAATACGACTCGACATGCCCTTGATGCAGTCCATCCACTCTTGACGCAGTGCTGGGGTATTCAATACCTTGGACACTATGCGAGCTCCATACGCTGGTGGATTTGAGTACAAGCCGCGAATGAGAAGAGTTATCTGCGAATGGATCGGATCACGGGTGGCGCCGCTTCGCTGTACTATCGTTAAGTTTCCAACTCTCTCGCAGTACAAGCCGAAATTCTTAGCAAACGATTGGCAAACAAATAGCTCGAATCCACGATCCACAAAGTAACGTATCGCCCAGGCATCCAGATCGGGATCGCCGCTGGCAAAGCCCTGGTATGCAGAATCAAAAAGTGGGAATAGTTGCTTCCGCTCAATCAGATCGGCAATTTTCTTCCATTGGTCTTGAGTGGGATCCATGCCCGTAGGATTGTGTGCACACGCATGTAGGATAATGACTGCGCCAGCCGGCGCCTTATCTAAATCAGCGAGCATGCCCTCCAAATCCAGCTGACGTTTGTTTTGGTCCCAATAGCGATACGAGTTCAGACTGGTAAATCCGGTATCGGCAAAAATCTTGTGATGATTCTCCCATGTCGGATTCGAGTAGTACACAGTGTTGCGTTTCAATTGACGAAACAAAAATTCAGCAGCTACGCGCAGAGCTCCTGTTCCCGAAATCGTTTGCACACCAAAGGCCTACAATATAATAATAGGGGAATATATATAATATTATAAATATAAAGTATACGACTGTTTGTCTTCTTTCAATTATTCTGGTTCATTATATATTTATATATGTATGTATCTCATTTGACAAACTTACACGCTTCTCTTTTATTGCTATTGAGTCCGCACCTAAGACCAATTCAGTTGCTGCACGCGTAAACGTATCCAATCCTTAATTATATATGTAGATGTGTTATTAGACAAGACTAGGTTGGTATTATCTCAAAACTCACCCGTTACTGGCAAATATTCATGATTAATTGTCTCATCGGTGGCGATGGATACTTCTGTTTTTCTCACCACAGGCAGGACCCATGGCTGACCTTCATCCGTTCGGTAAGCTGTGTATGAGATAAGCCATGGATTATACACACATACATATACGATAAAAGAGAAAATGAGAAGTTCTCAATATTAAAGCGACACTCATGTTCCATTCCTAGAAACTAAAGAGCCAAACATAACAGTATTAAAAGGTATTGATCATTTAAGGGCATCTTAAGAAAGATTTCTAATTTCATATTCCTTTAATATGATTAAATAAAGCAAATCTACTACATATACACAAAAAAAATAAATAAATAAAAATAAAATAAAAATGCCAATCAATATTAAATTGCTTCCTTTAAGGGGTACCGGAAAA
Organism: Drosophila navojoa; assembly: GCF_001654015.2. The sequence continues at coordinate 30,233 of NW_022046050.1, read as the reverse complement.
ATATGTACATACATACATACGAATATCTTGGTGCGTTTATTAAATACAAATCAGCTGATAGTTGATAAGATACGAGCACTAGCCAGAGAGCTCTCTGGTTAGTGATACGAGTCAGTGATTAGGGATTAAAGGTCATTTCATACAAATTCACTGCAAATGATTATTGAATATTATTATTTGGATCAGAGTTCAAAATCTGTTAAACAGAACTAAAAACAATTTGATATTTTAGCTAAACAATTGACGTAGTTGAGCTTATAATATATGCATAGAAGATTAAACATGTACATATACATATATGTTTGTATGCATGCGTACACATATAAACTAATTTAGTTGTATTTGTTTCTAGGTATGAAAACATAAATAGAAATTTGGGTTCATAAATACATTTATTGTCTATACTATAAACATAAATCATGTGTTATATGCATGTATAAACAATCGTAGCATACATGCTTGTATATATGGCATTTTAAACCGGCTGTTAAAAGGAATAGTAGTTCATTGACTGTAACATTTGACATCTAAATGCCCTCTATACAAAGCTTGCTATCTAAGCTTACGTTAGTATATACATACAAACATATAAATATTACAAGCACCCAGCCATCATACATACATACATGTGAGCACATATTACATACATATATACATATCTATTTAGCAGAACGCGAACTAGAGATGGGCCGCCAATTAGAACAGCATTCAAAATGAATGGAAGACTTTAATAAGCACGTACATATATGCACATACATACATATACATATTTATCTATATTTATAGTGCATTCCATTTATATTCAATGTTTAGCATCCAAACATGTACATATGTATTTCTAAATAAAGGAATGTAAAGCAAGGTCAAATTACCGGAATTATATAAATATGAATATATGTATGTATGTACATATAAATTATTTATATTGATAACTATGCTTGTTTAGTGTCACAATACTTACCGCCTACGGACAGATTCACTTTCGGTGTATTAACATCATCCCTAAATGCTTGCGTCAAGGCAAACACTTCAATAGCCGGTCCTTGTTGCACATCGGCATAAATTGATGAAGCCATCGTACGCTGCAGATCCACGCGAAACGTTTGTAATAAATAAACCTTTACGTCGGCGAAATTTGATTGCGAATCAGCTAATTATCGATATACTCGATAATACATATATCGATATAATAAGTATAAAACAATATTTATTCTCTTGATTGGTTTAATACTTAATTTATTTAATGATTGAATGCTTAATACATCTTCTTATTATTGACTGTTAAATAAATAATGATATTTTTAGTGAGCAACAAGTGTTTAGTGTGTTTATTAGGGATTCTAATTTTATCTCGCATTGGCCACACCTAACTTAAATAGGCGGCAAAAACTAAATAAAAACGTTAACATAGATACATATTTAAAAAAGGCATATGTTTAGAAAAGAATTTCAAATTTAACTGTTGAAATAATTACATAGTAATTATTTTTTTAAAATATATTTTGTGTTTATGAAAACTGAATGCATACATATTTATATAGATGTGTAGTAGTTCATTGCAGGCAGCAACTGTCAGCAGCATCTGAAAAATTATATATCAATAGTTAAGTTAACAACATTTCAATTATTTTAGGTCTCGTAACTGAATTCCATCAAAGACCGTACTTTAATTTGTTGTAAATTTCGATAAAGTAATATACATTGCATGGTTTACTTACTCACGCTAACCAGTTCCAGGTCAGCTCATTGGCCTCACAGCCTTGTAGAGTTCTTTAACCTAACTGATCATCAGTTTTGGCCCAGTATATGACGATTCGCCCCATTTCTGACTTTCACTGAACTGCGCATTTTAGGTTCAAAATGTGACTGTCTTCCCTGTTTCCCAAGTTAATTAAACCAAATTAAAAAAAAAAAAAAATAAAAATAATAATAAAAAACAGGTATACAAAGTGCGAAATACTTTGCTAACAATAAAATTATTCACATATTTATTTAAAATACTTGAGAATGATCGAAGCTAAGTAACAAAATGCCTAGCCGCTTCAGTAGGCATCGCGCCAAATGTCTAAAATTCCTTCTCTTATCCTTCACTCATTAACCCAACAATCTTCAGCGCTCAAAACAAAAAAATAAACAACATATTTTTTTAAATCTCAACAACGCTTTGTTACTCTTTCTTAAAATACTTATGCAACAACGAAAACTTTGAAATGAGTATGACGAGCCCTCTAAAAATGTAGCCATACTTCTCTCTTAGAATGAAAGTGTCAACTTTTGTGCAATGCTGCGTACATACATGCACGTATACATATGCAATTTCGAGAGAGCGGCGGAGAGTAAACAGAAGCTGATGTAGCGAAACTGGCAATCTCGCTCGATCGCACTATGCCCGATTTTATTGCTTGTTCCGAGTATAAGACTTTAAAGTATAAGAGTATATGTAATGGGTAGAAAGTGGTAGAAGCGGTAGACGGGATCTGCTCTACACATTTCTTGGCGGTTGTAACTGATTATTCTAGTCAGTTCATCTATGTATGTGTTGTTTGTTTAGTGATTCCATGCACACACCTATTTACATATATGCATACAGTCGAGTCAATGCCTACACACACCAACACACACATAAGTACGACTGAAAGCTTTTCCCTGCTTTTGCTACTATCACCTTGAGATTTGGAATATTTGTTCACGTAAAATGAAGTCGAGCAAAAATGTAAAGATTATATAATTTTATATGCATATCGAATATCTGACAATATCTATATTTTCCACAGTTGTCGAGCAAGAGCATTGAACCATCAAAGCTGCTTAGCTTAATGTCTAGCTAAAATGTTTGTTGGTTGCTAATAGCAACAGAAATTTGTTTATAACGAATGCTTGGGGGAATGGACTATACATAAGAGAGTCGAGAATTCCAGTTCAATTGCGAAATGTCAAAGGCAACAACAATTAAGGAAGCGCTTAAACGTTGGGAAGATCGAGAGCAACAAAATTCGCTGACTGCCAAACAAATAGATTTGCAATTTCAATGGCCACCGATTGAGAAAATGGATAATACATTAGGAACGCTTGTGTGCTGCGAGTAATATCCCAATCAAAAGTTATTGAAATTCAATAATTAAATTCCATATATTGTAGAAGAATCAGCTTGTCAACAAATATGATTGAGAAAATCTTTGGTCTGTCAGGCATGAAATGTTTGAAGGTTTTATCTTTATCGCGAAATTATATCAAGCAAATATCGGGATTGGTACGTCAATAAAGACAGTTAAATAATAATTATTATCTACTGATATATGTATTTGTACATACAAATCTATTTTTTAGGAAGCTGTTGCGGAAACATTGGAAGAACTCTGGCTTAGCTACAATCTTATAGAAAAACTAAAAGGTTTGAGTGCTCTGAAGTGCCTGAAGGTGCTTTACATTAGTAATAACTTAATCAAGGATTGGTCGGAGTTTAATCGCCTGGCCGAAATAGAAACTCTTCAGGATTTAGTTGTTGTGGGCAATCCCTTGTCGGAGGGCCTGGATGAGCCCACTTGGAGAGCTGAGTGCACCAAGCGCCTGCCAACTATACGAAAACTAGATGGCGAACCAGTTGTTCTTAAGGAGGAACCAATACTCTAATAAGGTTAAGCCATGTATGACTAAAAATAATGAATAAATGCCTATATACTCTGTGTTTAAGGTATCTTCTAGTCAATCATACCCGGCCACGCGCTGTTCAAAAATGTTTTCAACAAGGTTGTGAACTTCTAAGCTTCACCATATTAACGCCATGCATTAGCAAAATCTTATCAACATCGGATGACTATATTATATAGCTCCTATAGAAACAGTCGCGCAAAAATCAAATGATTCACAAAAAGGAAAAAAATAATACTCAGTTTTTTATTATGTTCACATAGGTACATATTTAATAATCTCTTGAATACCTTTTATTTCGAATATAACCTAATTCCGCTAATAAACCAAGTTCAAAATATGAACATTAATCATTTGAGGACAATTTTACAAGGGTATTTCTGAGAACTTCGTATTTAGTATAATCAATATAATATTTTATAGAGCTCTACGTGGCCCCCAGACCATACTAGATAAAATGTGACCCAAGAACTGTTTGCCCTTGCCACGCCTCACTTTTAATGAATTATTTCGTTATCTTTCAAAGATTGAGGTAGGAATATTTCTGTTAATCACACATATTTTAGTAGATTACAGGTAGAGTAAGCTATAAGCGAGACAAGTTATAGGAAAGCAAGTCACAGCGAAATACTATATATATATATATATATATGGTTATATAGATAAGTTAAGGTTATTTTAGATAAGATTATTTATATAAGAAAATACGCCTAGGCGCCGTTTTATTCAAAATAAAACATTATCTTATTATTATAAATGGAAGACTATATGGAATCTACCGCCTTGATTAACGGCACGTGCTGTGCGAATATAGCAGACAGACGGCGACCGAAATATATTTATAATGGAAAATATGTATTGTTCAGCCAGCGGGCACTGCAAACACACTACAGCTGAGTATTCTTGTACTTTAATAATTCCATTTTATTATAATATGAGTATAGCTACTACATAGCTTAATTCCTGCTGTATAAAGTTCATTCATTTGTACAACTGCATTAGTGATAATCAAATATTATAAAATATATAATATATATATATATATGTATGAAGATAGACAGCCAACGAAATAGGTTAGCTTAGTCGACTGGTAATTGAAATTCCCTACTGTGTTTTGCTAAAATACCATTATAGGAATTTAATTTGATAATTAAAATTATTACATAATATGAATAACACGTCAAACTAAACCATCAGCATTACTAATGTATAATATAATAAATATTTCATTCATGCCATTACGTGAATTATAGCAATCTCATCTTTAGTAGGAGATTCTATTTACTTAAGACTAACAGCAATCGCAATGATTATATTGAAACACTTTGATTGTGCGCGTGCGTTGTAGACGTTCAAATTTGTTGTTTAACAACCTGTCTGGATGCCGTATATATACGTATATACGTATGTATGTATGTACAATAATCGTACGACATGTTTGGTCATTTGGACGATTTGATACTGAACTTGATTCGCACTTTCGCTGACCTTCGCCGGAGTCGACAATGACAGCTGCGGCTGTGGCTGCGGCTATCGGCCCAGTTATCAGGGCCTTGGCAAATATCTATCAGCTCTATCTATAAGCTCTCAGTGTGGCATCTAAGTTTTGTATTTAATTAATTAATTATGCCAAAATGACGGCAAACCCAAACTGAAGTTTTTAATACGAATTTTTTCTTATCACAAACTATAAATATTTTATAAATGTGTGCTATATAGGTGTGTATAGTTATAAGAGTGTGAAGGATAGAGAGGACAAGTTAGAGAGAGAGAGAGGGAGAGAGAGAGAGAGAGAGAGAGAGAGAGAGAGAGAGAGAGAGAGAGCGATCAAATGAGATTAAATGCTATGCAAAAAATCTATTGATTAACTATTGCTACAAATTTTAAGGTAGAGCTGGAAAAGCCTGGGTGTTACTTGAGTTGCATTATCAGATTGTTGTAGATCAATTTAGTTTGAATTGATTATTTCTTTATGTCTATATATATTTCATTATCAAGTCTCCATCTATATGCCTCCATTCAAATGCATCTATAATCCTTTGAATATTTTTAATTTTATTATTATTTTGTTATTATTATTCAAGAATGTGTGTCAATTGAAGTGTTTTATATACCTGTAATTAATTCAATTTGCACCCATTAATATGCATTTATAATAAATAATGAGAAGCTGCGACGCCTATTTGCATAATTAAATACATTGCAACTAAAATTTTCACCTCTATTTAAATAGAAAACAAAAATAAATTAAATCTGTGTGTTCTCTCAATATATAATATATACATAAATGTGTATAGTTTTCGATCTTAAAAAACATGCAAGTCAATCTACTGATTTCTGTCTATCTATCAGTTCAACTAATAGTCAATCTGTCTCTACAAGTATGTATGTATGTATGTATGTACATATGTAAGTATAAGCATGTCTACTTCTCGCTCTTATCTATAAGAGCTGTAGACACTAAAATAAAAATTGACATAAGTTTCTTATACTATCAAGAACTAGTAAACTTTTATAGTTCTAGTCTTATACTTATGTAACATAAATATACATATATGTAGGAAATATTCAAAATATTTATATGTTTTGTCAATTAATTTAAGTTAATATTTCAATATACTATTGCTATATTTGGTCACAAGAGAAACTAATATGAATTTAGTTTAGTTTTATTCCATGCACATGTTTATTTATATATGAATACTTAGTTAATATTTATATATGTATGTACATATACATATGTATATTTACATTTACCTATATGTATGTATGTATGCAGCAATGTCAAATATGCAAATATATAAAGGGTACATATACTTGAGGTACCAGCAAAACAGCTGTTTCTCTCCTTGGAGCTTAACTAGTTTACTCTTAGCCGGCCTCTGCCTCCGACTCTCACACACATAACAGAATTCTGCGATTGTTGTTGTTTTTGGGCCAAAGTACACGTTTTAGTTGTTGTTATTGCTGCCTCTGACTGCTGTTAGGCGCACGCATACACTATTCGAAACTGCGAGAGCCATCCACGAAAAATCGAAGCGAAAGAGCGAAAAGCAGACACAGATTGAGGGAGAGACAGCCAGTAAAGAGAGAGAAAAAGAGAGAGAGCGCGCGCATGGGAGCGACTGTGGGCAGCCGCCACCGGCAATTCAGTGTAAACTTTCAAGTTTTTTCGACAGCGTCCGTCAGTTGAATATTAAGCTTTGGTGCCAGCCGTACGCAGTGCTCGAGCTCCCGGGCAGAAACAGTTGTGAAATATTCAACGTAAATTGTACCGAGGTGGTCTACCTTCCCAAACAGAAATTCAACGCACATACAAATACATATGTATGTATTACAAGCACAAACATACATAGTATGTATGTAAAGAGATAGACACACACACACGCATGTACATACATACATACATTTGTGTGTTAGCTAGTTGCTAATTCTAAAGAGTAATTTGTTAATTCCTTGTGTTTTTTTATCTGCGCCGAAGTTTATTTTGTCGATTTCGATTTCAAAACCACGCTAGTTTATATAATAGTTATGTGATTTATACATAAATGCTAAATTGTTTTACATAAATGGCTGCATACACTATAACTGTACAATCGTCTTGTATTATTTCAACTGTTTTTAGTTATCACTGCGAGTGCTAATTGTGCGGTAAAGTTGAATTGAAAGTGTGCTCGAAAGATTCTATCCAGGGATAACAACAGGGAGCAGCTGGACATATTGTGATTCCAAAGGGTATGTTCATACATATATACGTCTATACATATATGTATGTATGTATGTATGTATATTTAGTTGCGTGCATACTAAATTGCTAATTGATACGTAACAAGCGCTTATGTATGTATGTATGTATGTAACAGAACTTTTACAAGCATACATTCATTACATAGACAGACGAATAGAAGTGTTCCCCCCTACTCCCTTCATTATCTATGCGTAATATTGTCAGCCTGTTGTTCGGGTCCATTTTATTATGCCCCATATATCTAGCCTTCTTATGGTTTCGCTGCCAGCCAAAACGTGCTTGACAAAATGAAGGCATGTGCCATCACTTACGTTAATAAAATACATACACACACACACGCATACATATGCATATGTATATCTACATAGTGACGTATGTATAAAAACAACGAATCAAAAGCAAACAGCATTGTGGATAAAATAAAAAATATTTGTATTATGAATTTCATAGCCTAAAAGTCAAGCAGCGCACAGCAAATCAAAGTTTAGATATTTAATTTAATTGCTTTCACTTTGCGTGACAATCAATCAAAATTGACGACCTTTGAACAAATGTTGATTTATTTGCATGTGCGAATACTTTTTCGACGCACAGTGCTGCGTCTGCGAACTAGTCCTAGTTCCTAGTTCCGACCAAATAAATGTGTGTGTGTGTGCATCTATGGCATATGAAATATATACATGTTTACGTATACATAATGTGCAAGTGTATGTATTTATATATAGGCTTTTTTTTGCGTTTGTCACTTTATCATTTTAACGGATAATCAATGTGTCCAGAGCAGGCGCGGCCTATGCCGCAGTGGAAACGTCTTTGACCTTAGCAACGTGTGCTCAAGATCGTGCATAAGTGTGCACACATACATACATACATACGCGCAATTCTATATATACATACATACATACATACACGTAGGTATGTGCGTATGAACGAATATAGAGTAAAAGTGAGCGGCAATCAACAAGCGAGCAGCAGCAGCGTAATCACCAAATCATTCGACCAAACCGAACGACCGACTGCCCGTCTGACCGTCTGACTGCTGTGCACATTCTAAGGCGGCTCGTCTGTCCGTCTTATTATTGCAATAATCATTACATAATCGGTCATTGCGGCAAGCAAACATACATACATACATACGCATATAATAACGTGGGCACACATACATACATACATAAATCATTGTATTGACATGGGTGTGCGACCCGCAACTCTTACACGTGTAAACAAAGCGAAAAGTCTCCATCAAATTGCGTACTCCCTGACTTTCAGTCCCCAAATAGTGGCCCTACGAACGGGGTGTGTTAATTTGTTGCTTTGGGGTTGGCAATATGGAATGTCGGGGCGTTAATTGACAAGTTTGTAATTGCAATTGTTGGGTCTTACGGTTTTAGCTTGTTTTGATCTTAACACGAATGATGCATAAAAACATAGAATGTCGGTATCAGACTAGTAGATACTCTATTTGCCAAAACTTGTGTAAAATGTAAATACATATATTTAAATCTATAAGTGTATGAGTAAATAAATATGTTTATACGTATATCTATATATGTATATATTTTTATATGCGTGCAGACGGGTTTTCTACATTTATGAATCGCCTTTTATATTGTGAGCGTAAAAATAAACAACAACAAAATAGTATTATCAATGAATTCGATTGCTTCTATCGGCGGCCATATATTTTATGTGGATTACAGGTTTTTTTTTTAAGTGTATTATCTGTTCCCAGCAAATTTCACGTCTGGCTTTTAAAGATTTTATGACGAAATTTTGTTAAGATTTTTTACTGTAGAGATTAGACGGTTGTTAATATTATATTTTTTTTTTATAATATGTACTTGCAATAATGACTTGTTTAAATATAATATAATTTGGGAGTTTTCTTTTTTGCGTCGATATCGTTATCAAAATTGGACACGCCTTTAGTATTTTAGAAAAATTGTTAGTAAAAGTATTTATAACTTGTTGACCTATTAACCTATTTTGGAATAGTTTCTTTAATTCGTTGTGCCGCAAGAAAATTAGTTAATCTATTTCCTTTTTTTTTTATTTAAAAACATTATGTTCGGAAAATTTGAATGTGTTGAATAACAGAAACGTCATTCGTTCTGAGTATGTTTACGCCAGAAAAGTGTCACTTATTAATAGAACTGTTTAGCATAATAATACTTAGAAAATAAAAAACAAAAACTTTCCATTAATATAATTTAATACAACTTTATTTGATAACTTTGAAAGTATATTATTCAGAGATAAATAATTTAATAAATGATTTCATCTTTTTGTCATAGAATTTTTATATTTATAATTAATTATTGCTAAAAAAATTCCCTTATTCTCTTATCAGAGTTAAATAATTTAATAAATGATTTACTTTTTTGTCATCGAATTTTTATATTTATAATTAATTATTGCTAAAAAAATTCTCTTATTTATATAATAAACTAAGAGAGACAAAAATAACTTAGGCAAATTTGCAGCTGTTTGTATAACGGCAATGAAAGTAAAGAATAAGTGCGCTAAAGACAAACTAAAACTTGATATGATAAACACCGATTTAAATACTTTTGATAGAAAGGATAAATATTTCTCAGGCTTAAATATCTTGAATATTCAATATAAATATTTTAGATTAAGTAAAATAAACAAAAGATAAAGACGACTAATTTATTTATTCTTCTTTAACTTTCTTTTATTATATTGTATAGTCAAACAATAATCGTAAACAAAAAGACCTTACCAATAAAAACGTATTATTTTTAGCCGCTCTTTCACACTCACTTGAATACAATTGTAAATTCTTAAGAGCGTTAATTTGTGGTTTCATCATCTGGTTTTATAACAGAATTATGATTTAATTTGTGGTTTTATTATCTAATTTTATAGCACCAAAAATGATATATGTAAATTACTCTGACCTTAACCAAAATAAAATCCGTTAAACAATATAAAACGATTTTGTAGAATAAACAGAAACTAAACCAACCGTGAATCTAAAGTTAGAAATGTTTTCTAGGCATGGGTTATACTTGTTTACATACTATAAATGCCTATATACCAAAATATATATAAAAGTTCTTATAAACCTTGTCAAGAAATAATTTGTACTAATTTCTATATGATACCTTTTTAATTACTAAAATAAACAGAAATAATCGTAGCTGTTCGAATCCAAAGAGAATGACGCCATGAATCAGTCAATATTATAAAATATACGTATATCTGAAAGTAGAACTATTAGTACATGTGTCCAATGTTAATAAGTACCTGAATATACACAGGCATGCACATGTTAACTGTGGTTAACTGTACAGATAGGAGTATAAAGATAATGGGAAAGATAAGCAACTTTATTAACACCATCATCAGGCTCATTCAAATAATAAAATTGACAATAATGACAATGTTGATCTTTGATAAATCATATATTCTGCATGAATGGAACCAATTATTGAGTTGGTCAACTGCATATGGGCGGAGTTTAGATGATAGTTAAGTTCATTGGGGCAGATAAACAGACGAAGCTCTATAAATTTATTTACATATTATAATATGAATCCATTGTCTCTTCCAGTTGACTTTCGATTGACAAAGGCCTAACAATGTTTCTGTCGGAATCTCAAGCCGCATTCAGGACGCTGCGCAAGGCGATTCCTCGTGTGAGACTTTACTTCATCAACAAAAATGCCTATTCCACTCAGGTAAGTCCTCTCATTCGCTCTCTTGAATTCACCTCACTCTAACATCTTGCTCTACAGGTCGAATACAAACCCATCCGATCGGTGCTGGTGGCCAACCGTGGCGAGATTGCGATCCGCGTGTTTCGTGCCTGCACTGAGTTAGGCATCAAGTCGGTGGCCATCTACTCAGAGCAGGACAAAATGCACATGCATCGCCAGAAGGCCGACGAGTCATATATGGTCGGCAAGGGCCTGGCACCGGTGGAGGCCTACCTCAACATTCCAGAGATCATTCGCGTTTGCAAGGAGAACGACATTGATGCAGTGCATCCCGGTTATGGTTTCCTCTCCGAGCGCAGCGACTTTGCCCAGGCCGTTATCGATGCTGGACTTCGCTTTATCGGCCCCTCGCCCAAGGTGGTGCAGAACATGGGTGATAAGGTGGCTGCGCGTATTGCGGCCATAGAAGCGGGTGTTCCCATTGTCCCTGGCACAGATGGCCCAGTTACTTCTAAGGAGGAGGCATTGGCATTCTGCCAAAAGCATGGTCTTCCTGTCATCTTCAAGGCAGCGTACGGCGGCGGCGGCCGTGGCATGCGTGTGGTCCGCAAAATGGAAGAAGTCGAGGAGAACTTCGAGCGTGCCAGCTCCGAGGCCAAGGCAGCCTTTGGCAACGGCGCAATGTTCATTGAGAAGTTTATTGAGCGACCCCGCCACATTGAAGTCCAACTGCTGGGCGATAAGGCAGGAAATGTTGTACATTTATATGAGCGCGATTGCTCTGTGCAGCGTCGCCACCAGAAAGTCGTTGAGCTCGCGCCTGCTCCACGTTTGCCTGTTGAGACTCGCGACAAGATGACCGAGGCAGCAGTCCGGCTGGCCAAGCATGTGGGATACGAGAATGCTGGCACTGTGGAGTTCCTCTGCGACGAGTCCGGAAACTTCTACTTCATCGAAGTGAACGCCAGGTTGCAGGTGGAGCACACAGTGACTGAGGAGATTACCGGCATTGACTTGGTGCAGTCGCAGATTCGCATCGCTGAGGGTATGACCCTCAAGGAGCTGGGGCTCACCCAGGAGAATGTTGTGCCACGGGGCTTTGCTATTCAGTGCCGTGTCACCACCGAGGATCCCGCCAATGATTTCCAGCCCAACACCGGCCGCCTCGAGGTCTTCCGTTCCGGCGAGGGCATGGGCATTCGTCTAGACAGTGCCTCGACTTATGCTGGAGCTATCATCTCGCCCTACTACGACTCGCTGCTGGTCAAAGTGATATCCCATGCCAGTGATCTGCAGAGCTCGGCGTCCAAGATGAACCGCGCACTGCGTGAGTTCCGTATTCGTGGCGTCAAGACGAATATACCCTTCCTGCTGAACGTGCTCGAGAACCAGAAGTTCCTGCACGGCGTACTGGACACATACTTTATAGACGAGCATCCACAGCTGTTCAAGTTCTCTACCACCCAGAACCGTGCTCAAAAGCTGCTCAACTACTTGGGTGAAGTGCTGGTCAATGGGCCACAGACGCCGTTGGCGACATCCCTGAAGCCCGCCGAGGTGAATCCGCATGTGCCACAGGTGCCGCTGGGTAAGTGCAATTGTTGAGATGGTTCAAGGCATGCGCTTTTCGGATTTGTGGCTATCAAATGGCTGTCGCTTTAGTTATTGTTTCAGCTTTTAGTCTTGATAACTTTTGCCTTTCAGATATTGTTGTCTATCAAATTGGTTCATTAAATTGGAAAACCTTCTATGTTCTTTTCATTTCTCTTTCAATCTAAAGCTTGTTTGAGAAATCACTAGAAAATTTCAAAATTCTTACGTAAACAAAATTTGTTATTGATTAGAAAATATTACTCTTTGGACTTTAGTCCAGTTGTTGATTATTTAAATTGGCATGCAGTTTTAAATTATATAATAATAGAATATATATATATATATATATATATATATATATATATATATATATATATAAAAATCGAAGATTGCTAAATAGATATCAAGTCAGAGTTATTTAAATTTTCAGTTTTGAATAGAAGTTGTTTATATTTGTTTAACTTTGATTTTATTTGAATATTTAAACTTCTGCCTAAAAGTTAAAGTAAAATTCATCAAAGTTCAATCTGATAAAACTAAATTGATGCCAATTCATATATTCAAAATTCTTTACAATTCAATTTAAACACTTTAACTTTTACTAGAAGTCATTTTCCTTTTCTTAACAGCACCTGTCTCGTTTAATATATATACGTTCATTAATATGTTTAATTTATGTTTTGCATTTCTTTTTACTTTATTCTTTCTAAAAAAAAAAACAAACTTTTGCTTTTGCAACAATTACCATATGCAAAAACAATCGTCCTACACACACACACACAAACACACACACCTACACACCTTTACACACACTTTGTTCATAAACGAAATGTTGTCATGATCTAATCATTCCACTGAAGATCTGTCCCCGGAAGCCTTAGAACGTGAAAAGAGAGGCGGGGCAAAAGGTACGTTTAACGCTGCACTTCTTAATATATCATCTGCCCCGATCGTATCTGATCAAACTCATATGTAAATACATAATTATTGCTAAATTTTTATGAAACATATATAGTACATATTATATAAATGGGCTACCAAATATAATACTAGCATACTTTACTTACTCAATTCAGGAGAATATTGAGAGCTTCGTCCTTAGCTTGGATTAACATATAAAAATGCTAATTAGGTAGTATTATATAAGTATTATATATGTCAACCTAATATATATATACGAAGCTTACGCTCTATTTAGAATTTCTATCATCTTAACATTGTTGGGGCAAATCTTTTAGTATACAAATTATTCAGATATGCTTAAGGGAAAATATGGTATACAAACAAATGGGTTCGATTTTAAATGAATATATCGTTTTTAGCATAAATTGGAAAATATTGCAGAAAATTTAAGCGCTTGCTCATATTAATTATACAATACCCAAAATTGGTTGTAAGTATTGGATGAATTTTCAAAATTATTATTAATGTTAGACGATAATCAGTAACCAATAATAAATTATATCATCAAACTTCCATTTACATAAAAAATTGCCAACCTTTTAGTACCTTGTAGGTACACTTAGGTACATTTAGGTACATACTGTACGTAAACACAGTTTACTCAAGCACATTATTTAAACGGGTTTTTATTGGTTTTCGCATAACGCCTACACACATATACACATAGTTATTTTTGGTGGCTTGAATTAAAATTTTGTTGTTCGTATTTTTGGACTGCTTTATATTTAGCTTTCTAAGTGCATGTGTCTATTATATATAACCAAATTCTAATTTTGATAAACTCTACGACACAGTCACGGAGCCACCACAGGGTCTGCGTGACATCATTGTGCGTGAAGGTCCCGCAGCATTTGCCAAGGAGGTGCGTTCCCGAAAGAACCTACTCCTCATGGACACCACTTTCCGTGATGCCCATCAATCTCTGATGGCCACGCGTGTGCGCACCCACGACCTGCTCAAAATATCGCCATACGTGGCTCACAAGTTTAACAATCTGTACTCGCTCGAAAACTGGGGTGGAGCCACATTCGACGTAGCTCTACGTTTCCTGCACGAGTGCCCATGGGAGCGCCTGGAGGAGATGCGCAAGCGCATTCCGAACATTCCATTCCAAATGCTGTTGCGCGGCGCCAATGCCGTTGGATACACCAGTTACCCAGACAATGTGGTCTACAAGTTCTGCGAACTAGCGGTAAGTTATTGTATTATACCTATTGAGATAACAATGAATGATACTTATGTATCTCTTTTAGGTGCAAACTGGCATGGACATTTTCCGAGTGTTCGATTCCCTCAACTATTTGCCCAACTTGATCCTCGGCATGGAGGCAGCAGGCAAGGCAGGCGGAGTTGTAGAGGCGGCCATCTCCTACACCGGAGATGTGGGAGATCCCAAGAGAACCAAATACGATCTCAAGTACTACACAAACTTGGCTGACGAGCTCGTCAAGGCGGGCACTCACGTCCTCTGCATCAAGGACATGGCGGGCCTGTTGAAGCCAGAGTCGGCTAGGTATGTGTAAACAATTCGTTGCTGGTAAGCATATATTTCATTGATCTGTTTGAATTATAGGCTGCTGATCACTGCCATCCGCGACAAGCATCCCGATGTTCCAATCCATGTCCACACTCATGACAC
>NW_022046049.1:66098-99687 GCF_001654015.2 Drosophila navojoa | reverse complement strand
TTTAGATTATGATTTCCACTTCATTCAAGGTAAAGTGTAGAAATAGAAGTAATTGCATTAAATTTGGGATATCTAATCCTAAATGCTGACGTGATATAAATTTCTCTTTAATCTAGTTCTCTTTAAAATCAGTTATGAAGTTTTAGCTATCTATCTGCTCGCCTCTGTATGCGCTCTGTCTCTGTCTTTCATTAGACCATCCATGCCCTTTGCACACTTTCCGTCTGGCCAAAGACCAAAGTTTTGGACTAAGCGTAGTTTGGCCAACAACTGGCAACTATCACAACGCCAACGCTGTAAACATCAACTGTGATGGAAGTAGCTCGAGGTTGTGTGGGTATTCGCAGCCAGAAACGGGACATCATAATAACTCGGCACGCCTTGCTCGGGGCGGGAGCGGAGCTTATGCTTGGCCATAAATACCTTAACAGCTTTTGCGTAACTTAAGTCACCTTAGCACTTAACAACAGGGCGTTGGGTGTGGGCGTGCCAATGTGTGTGAGTGTGTGTAGGTGTTGGTGCTACGCGCATTACGTTCACATTCGCAGGTGAGAGTTTTTAAGCGTTGCATTACGCTTAAGCGAGCACCAAATGCAACGCGCTGCAGCTGCAATGAGTTAACTCAATAATGCACTTGGCCAGGCACACACTCACACACACAAACTCACACACTCATACTCTTTTTCATTCGGCATAGGGCCCACAGCTCGGCTGTCGTGTCCATATAAATGCGCACTTGTTTCAGCTTTTATTATTATTGTTTTTTGCTGTAGTCGTTGTTGTTGTTCTTGTTGTTGTTGTGTTGAATAAAGTGCTTGGCAATTTTCATATGCTTTTAAAATTTTTTTTTTTGCAGGTTTCTGCAGCTCGGCAACAATAAATCACAGCTATTGACAGGCATGGCGTATACTTAATGTCGAGCACCCGCAGCTGCCAATGACAATATGCAAGCAAATAGTCCTTCATTAATAAGTTGAGCTGTTGCTTCAAAATTATTTAAATATTAAAGTCTGCGAATTTCAATTTATATTTTAATTCATTCATTTTTATTGCACTCTTATGTCAAAGATGTATAAATTTATAAGTTCTCAATTGTGTGGTGAGTATTTAAGGTTGCTATAGTTTAATACTATTATTATACTACTATTCAATACTAGTCGAAGGCACCTGCTGATAGTGCTTAAATGGTTTAATTATGGAATTTAATTTAATTTCATATTAATTTAATATATTGCTTGCGTATATTTATCAATTATATTAAGCTAAAATTGAAAAAAAATTTAATTTGGAATATATTTCAGATATATTCATTTTGTTATTCATTACTTAATTAATAATCTAAGCTAAAATGAAAAAAAAAAAAATATTTTATTTGGAATATATTTCAAATATATATGTCGAATATTTCTTCAGATTAGATAATTTTGTGGAACGCAACGTATTTCTGCACTGTTGCCCTTCTTCCTCTTGCTAATCAACTGTCCGATTTTTCACTAGCACGTTCGATTACATCTATTGCAAACAACTGGCTGCCTCGTCAGGACCACACTCGATAAGTTAGTGTTAACTAACAGCTCACTCAGTCAATATTACCCAATACTATGCATGAACCGAGACATCGATAAGATAAGATTCGAATAATTATCATCTCCAACTGATATTCATTATGCGTTTATTCATTACTCACTAAAGCGCAACTCAAATAATATCTGAATTTTTTCAAGCACTATCTAAAATATTTTAGTTTTCCTACACAGATATATGTATAAATAAATATGTATATTTACAACTGTATTTGTCTTTGTCCTTCTTTGCACTGCAGACGTTGCAGCCATTTTAAAGCTGCATTTCAACTATAATTTGGCTTGTTTTACGGGCACAGAGATGTCATAGCCAAATGCTCGGTGGCTCAACCTGCCACACACACATAAGGGAACATGGTCTACATAATAATACGAGACAGCCAGCCATCCAGGCAGGCAGGTTGCCCTGGCAGTTCCCTGGAGGCAGTCATCCGACCAATGGCCGCAAAAGATATCAATGAACAATCGATGGGGCTGGCGACACACAATGGCCCGCCGCCCCTTAGCCGTCCGCATGCTGGCCAACTTGGGCCACACACACATATGCACAACTTACAGCAGAGATGGGGATACAGAAGCTACAAAGACACGGTTGTCGTCGCACTGAATTTGTAAAATACGTGACAAACATTTGCAATTTGGTCAAAGTCGCAGTCGCAGTCGTTATCGTTCTCTATCTAAAGTCCTGTCACAGGACTTTTTGTTGTTGTTGCTTTTCTTTACCGATATTTACAATTCAATTGTTCTAATTTCATTTCGTATGGCTCTCATTTTTCTGACCCAAAAAACAAAACCGAAAAGCAAGAGAAGAACGAATAGAAAATTGAAGTTCAATCGAATTGACAGTCAGTGAAAATTAAATGCCCCCGCAACTAAAAGCTGTTGTCTTTCGTTTTTTTTTTCTTCTTTGCTTTGCTAGTTTTCTTGTTTTTCACTTCATGTCTGAATTGATTTATTTATGTTCGAATCGACAGGGTTTATGCCTCTCTCCTTTATTTTTATTTTCCAGCTCGTATCTGGCGAACTTTTATTGTGCGGCCGACCACATTTTGTGGCTGCCCGGGTTATAAATTTATAGTAATTTTTTATGCCACTTTAAATGGTAACATAAATTTAAATTTATTACACGCCGATTTCCGTTGTCCCCTGCCTCAACCTCAGCTTCCTATCACTGCATTTGCATTCATATAGACTGGCAGAAACCAGAAAGTATCCTCCCCCAGTGCTGTCCCACAGGAGCTGCGCTCCTGATTTTTATGCACTCTTGCGGTCGTGTTAATAACATCGTGAACGCGCCAGTTCCAAGCAGATTGATTCATACATTATTCAATAAACACATTTATTTTGCTCTCACTGTTGCTGGCAAACTAACTTGTAAAGTAAACGAAAAGCCATTCAAAGTATTTGTTTAATTTGTATTTTATTTTTAATATATTTTATTTTATATTTATATTTTTGCAATTCAATTTTGAAATCTAAAATAATACGTATAGAAATATTCTCAATTATTTCTTTTTAATATATATTTAATGTATAGTATCTATATATAGATATATGACGGCTTCCACTTCTTTAAAATATGATGGGAACAGATTTACAATTTTGATTTCTTTAATTCCCACTCAAATTGAAACCACTTTAAAGACTGTTCAACAACTCCTACATCATTAGGGCTTAAACCACTCAAAAGTTGGCCAACTCTGCTGGCTGTGAGTCATAAGCATTTATGTATGTCAAATTCCAGCTAAGCAATTTTCGCTAATAGACAAACAGAGATGGAGCTAGAGACAGATGGAGAGGGAGGAAAAGAGAGAGAGAAAGGGGATATTTTCCAAAATGCTTAGCATACCACGTAGCTTAAGGGGAAATTTAATTAATTTGCTCGCTTGTCCACGCTCTCTGGCGAGTTGCTTCAGCTTCATCTGCATCCAGCGATTTAGTATCCACTTCAAGCGCGGACAAGTCATAAACTGTGAAAGTTACGAAGTTACGAGTATTTTTCACCAGCTGCAACTTCATTATGTGACTGATGATGTACAGCAGCGTGAAAGTAAGTAATCATATTTTATTTTTTTGCCTTTGTTTTCAAAAAAAAAAAAAAACAGAGAAGAGACTATGAAGCCTGTCGCAGGACGAGCTGCTGCTGCTGTTGCTGCTGCTGTTTGAAAGTTTGTGCCAGCATAACTGCATAATGGCATGGAGAACAGCAAAAATTGGCATATAAAAAGTTTTTTAATGAATGGAATTAGTGTCTGGGCACTGCACTGACTTTGTTAAATCGTCCGGCCAGCGCCTCCGTGATTCCATCCATCCATCCATCCGGCCGTCCATCCGTCCATCAGTCCACTTGGTCTGCCCATCAGCGAGTGTATTTGGCATGCCCGCAATGCTCGATGTAACAGCTCCTGTTTTCTGGGCTAACAAAATTAGCGCTTATTAGTGCCAGTTGGGCAAACTTCTGTTGCTGCGTTTCCCATTTCTCGACTCGCAGCTCTCATAATTTCCCCTGAGTGGCCATTGAGCGAGATCTCTCCTAATTGTTTTAAACGAACTTCCATCAGAAAGTTGATGTACCGCAAAATGCTTGCAACGTCGCTCACAAATTAATATATTCTTTTAATGAGTATTGTTCGCAAGTTTTGGTTCTCCTCTAGGTTTTTCCATTCCATTTCCTCAGCTCCTACTGCTGTATTTTGGACAGGTTACACTTGAAGCTGACTTGTGTTTTATGGAAACTTTTTCGGTTTTCTTAAGACAAAGTTTTGATTATTTCCTTTAGTTTTTAGAGCATCCAAACTTGCCGCGTTTTAGTCAGCGGATGTTTTTCTGTGATTTTTTTTTTTACTTGATTTTGTATAGTTTTTTTATAAGCTTGTGTAGTAGGCTAATCATTTCTTGGGGGCTAATAGGTGGCCTTGTGATATTTATGGATGGCAAATGTAAATACAAAGAGTTTTATTTAAAGAATAATAAAAATAAATATATGCAATAAATAAATAGATATAAATAATATTTAAATAATAATTACTCTGGTCTGATTTATTTTTATTATTTTTTATTTTCATTTATTTATTTATTTATTTTTTTTAGAATTTAAGAAACATAAATTTCTTGTCTCTTAAGTAACAAGAGCTTATACAAAAGTATATATGTAGATATATACTAATTAACGTAGTATAGGAAATGGCAAATCCAAAGTATGTTGATGTATATATGTACGTGTATATATGTGATTATACGCATCTAATTCCAGTTAGCTTGACATAAACTGTAAATGACTGCAATGCAGTCATAAACTTGCACCAAATATCAATTTATACACTTAATTAAGCGCATATGTGACTGCGCCATTTTATAAACCAGTACACGAGGGTAAAGACGAGCTGAAGTAGCAGAGCCACACGCACAGAGAGAGAGAGAGAGAGAGAGAGAGAGTCATTATATAGCCACACACATAAGTAGGTACTGCTCAAAGTCAATTGCAGTTTTATGAGCTGTTGAAAATGAAGTGTGTAACTGAGCGAGATAGACGGAAAGAGGCAGAGAGGGATGGGTATAGAGAGCGATGCCGAGAAAGGGCAATGGTAAAGAGACTTCACATCACAAGCCATTACGCTGATTGGCTTTTAATGTTTATCAATACATAAGCAAGTCCGTTGAAATTACGCTCATCTAGGGTATGCGGATGCCAGGCGAGGCCAGGGCCAGAGGCAAGGCATCAAATTCAGTGAGAGGCGTGAGCTGGTTTGACTGGCATTGGGTTTTGCGGTAGTCGAAGAGCACTGCTTAAATATGCATGTCCCGTGGACTACTTTACTCTTGTATGTGTGTGTGTGTGTGAGTGTGTCGTGCCTGCGGCACATAAATTTCCATTATCACATGCTAACATTTAGTCAGCTATTATTTTCATACATGAATTATAAGATGCAGGCACATGGGAACTGGCTCGACCTGCATTTTTTCTCTGTCTTACGTGCATAATTTATCTGTCAGTGAAAGTAGCAAATGCACTAAAACGAGAGCCCCAAGAAGTAGAATGAAAAAAGCAGCAGAAGGAGCAGAAGAGGAGCAACAAAACCAAATGGCAGCACCAGTTGGTTTACAGCCGCAGCAGGACATACGGACGACATGTGGCGTCTGGTAACAGTCAAGTCGACAGAGCTCAAACAGTGGAGCAAATACGGATATGTTTGAACAAAATTTTATACATACATATAGACACAGCATATTGGTGTTTAAGAGTTCAAAAAATAAAAGTATAATATCTAAATGTTACTAATAGAATGTATTTTTCTATTATCGTTAAATTAAGAATTTTATTTCATGGGACATATTATGTATGAAAACTTTTGTACTGAAAATTGAAATATATATTTATATCTCATAATGTCTAAATTAAATTATTCATATTTAAAAGCATTTAAAAATTCTAAATACTATTTAATTATCTTAACATTTATCATACACAATAATTGGTTACTCATAAAAAAAAAAAATGTTAAAAAATTAAAATAAAAAAACATTTTCAGCAGAGAATAAATTATAATACTATAATGAAATATAAACAAAATAACAATGATTAAAAATAAAATAATGAAATAATAAAAATAATAAACTGCAAAGAAAT
Source organism: Drosophila navojoa (assembly GCF_001654015.2). The sequence goes on along the minus strand of NW_022046049.1, from coordinate 93,477 downwards.
TAAGGAATATAAATAACTTACTTTTAGCTAAATATATCCAAATAATCATTGATATTAAAGAAATTTATAACAAATTAATATTAGTTTTATTAAATGAAAAAAATAATAATAATAATAAGACATGTATAATAAATTTATGTGTTGCTATATCGTTAATATCAAATACCCAAGTGGTTAAGTGATATTAATAATAAAATTAAAGCGACATATAAACCACAGGCTTTTAACCACTGTGCGAGAAAGAAAAAACGAAGCCAAAAGCTACAACAACAACAACAACAGCAACAGCATAGTCTGCACTGGCATATGCATCATCATCATGATGAGAAGCAACGAGCTACACTAACTAAATCCTATTATGAACTTTGAGCTTATGAAAAGACTTCAAGCGGCGCATTGTCTGCCAGCTGCAAAAAGAGATGGAATAGCAAAGGCGATAGAGACGGAGACAGAGAACGGGACCCCTATGTGCTGTATGCTGCTGGCAACGTTTACACTTCTGCATAATTAAGTTATGTGCACAATACACACAGACTCACACACACACACATAGAGAGAGAGAGAGAGAGAAAAAGAGCCAGACACATTCGCATGCACACCTTGTGCCATTGGCCATAGTTTTTCATTGCGCATACGCCGCGTGTGTCGCAGTTGACTGCCCGTCTGTGTGCGAGCAGCTGCTTAGGCATCTTTAATTGTTATAAATTGCAAACTAAATTAAAGTTGTGCAACAGCAGCATCAGCAGCAACAGCAGCAGCAGCAGCAGCAGCTGCAACCGCAACTGTCGACCAATTTGAAATTTCTTGCTTCGTTTTGCACAAATTTACACAATTTCCGTTTGCAATTTATCAGCGCCAAGTTGTTGGCGGTATTGAAAACAATTGGCAGCTAATTTTGCGCAAAATTTGCCATTTTTTACGTTCTCCTCTGCTGGATTGAGGATATTTCAAAATCGTTTTGCTGGATGCTTGCCAGCCAGCCCGCCAGCCCAGCCAAGCATCCCGTCAGCCCAGCCCAGCCCACCCACAGCATTGAGCTCAATGCATATCCTGAGCTGCTGTTCGTGCTGCCGCTGCTGCTGCTGCTGCTGCTTTTGATTGTAGAGCCTTAGTTTCCATCAGCGCTGCTGTCGTAAAATGCAAAATAAATTTCTAATGAATATTGAAGTGTGAAATTTGAATTGATTGCATTTGATTTGCGGATTTATAGCTAGTATATTTACATTGAGGCGAATCTTGTGGCTTTTTCGTTCCTTCTCCCTCTGTCTCTCTTTCTCACTCTCTCTCTCTCTCTCTCTCTCTGTGCCGTAATTTCCAAATTCAATTGAAATGCTGCATTGAGTAAGCAGCTTTACAGCTTTTGTTCTGCTGCAGCATACGACGACTGCAATTGTGCTTAAAGTTAATAGAAACTGTGTAGCATTTAAATAGAGCTACAAAATAGTCTTAAAGGGATTAATAATCTAAACAATGAAAGTTTAATTAAATTGAATTGCTCCATTGCGATACATGTTACAAATATGATATTAGCATGATATGTCAACAAGATTAAATAGATATTTCAAAATCATTTTTAAGGCTTAACGATTTGAAAATAAAAGGTATAAATGGAACCTGAAAAAATATGCTTGGGAAATTGGTAAAACTAGATTAATTATATAATAATGTTTATCGAATAAATAAATTCTATACTTAAAAATATAATTTCTTAAAGATTCATAGAAGTATGATCAACATATAATTTAAAAAAAATAAATAAATAAAATAAAAAATAATAACATATTAATTAGAACAGAAAAGAATAAAATAAAATGATAATTTTTGTTACATTAAAAACTTAAATAAAATAAATTTAAATTTTAAAAAATCATAAATTGAGAAACATAAATAGAAAACAATAAAAATTATGAAAAATATATACAATTTATATAACAAGTTAGGAAAAACTTTTTTAAAAACTGAAATTCAACTTCAAAGAGCATCTAATTAATATGGAATGAAGTCTGATGTGAGCACAGCTAGAATATATTTAATTATTTGTTGAATTTATTTATTAATATAATATAGAGACAATTATGTTTCTCCAGCTTTGTTGCAGATCTGTTTTATTTAAATACATTTATTTCAAAACGTTTGGAGCTTGCCTCCCTTCATGTTTGTCTGCCTCTGCTCATATATTTCACATTTATCCAGTTGAGCTTCTCTTAAATAGCAACAAATTCGGTTTGCGACTTTGTATGCACTGGGTATGCCAAACTATTTTGCCCAATTCCGATTGGCAGACCGCACAAAAAACTAGACACTCACAAAGTTAAGCCATAATCTGGAGTATTTGCAATTGCCGCATAATTGCAAAACTATTACAATTTGCCCCATTTCCGGATTGCACAGAACTCTGTGGCAAAAGAATTTAATTGAATTATGTGCCAGACATGCGCCGGCCGTGGGCGGGGCAGCAAACCGAAATTGTTTGCCAAAAAACCGTACAGTCAGAGAGAGAGAGAGAGAGAGAGTGAGAGAGAGGGGAGGGGAAAGCTAGGAAGGACAAAATCCGTTGCCATGTTTAATAATTTTACAACAATCTAACGGCAGCAAATTCAATTTTATTCAATATTATTAGCTGGAGGCCCGTGCCTGGCTCGTCTCCAGTTGCGGTAGCCAACTTCTTGTCTGCCTTGGCCCTAAACCGCAGCGGGACAACGGGGCGGAATGCCTGAACAGTTTTGGCTAAAGTGCCGAGATTTGGGATCTGCTATCTGGATCTGTAGCTGTGGCTGTGTAGGTGTGCATTGTCGTTGTGTAGGTGCTACAGCTATGTCCGCATGTGGTCCTCGGGGCTAGCTTTCGTTTGTTTGACTTGACTGTTATGCCAACTTGGCACGCAAACTTCTCACAAGTTTGGCTAGTTAAGCCAAAAAGCGACGGATGCCGCATATGGAAATTGGGTCGTGGCATCATCATCATCATCGCCACCATTTTATTGTCATCATTGGCATACACAGCTTGCCTCAGCTTGCCTCGGCTTGGCTTGGCTTGGCTTTCGACCAGGGCAAGGCCAAGACGTTGTGGCAACTAACTAACAATAGCAACTATGCAGCCCTTGTTTGGTTAGCAATCTAGTTGGGTCTTTACAGCAATGTTCAACACAGACAAACACACACACACACGCACACACACACACGCACACACAAATACACACTTCCCTGCACACATTGCGACCCTTTTGTTGATATTGTGGCGCAGCTGGTGCGAAGTTTTGGCATATACCCCAAAGGTTAAAATTGTTAATTTGTTAAAGCTCGAGCATTGCGGCCAGAGTTCATGATGCCCAGAGTCACTGATTGAAAATCTCAATTATATATGAACTGGCTACACAGCTTGAACTTAGGTTAACTCATAATTGCGAGCGCACAATTTATTTAAATTGTCGTAATTTACAAGGATTTTCTGTAGAGGAAAACTTAACAATTTAAGTTAAGGGATGGCTATGATTAGGTATAAATTTTATATGATGTACTTTAATTTATATCGTGCTATTAGTTTGTGCTGTATATTTGTAGTATATCTCTTCAAAGTATTCCTTCTGTGCTCTAGAGTTTTTGTTGTTTATCCTACTCCCCGCAAAGGCCTCTCTTCTCTATTCAAGTATAGTCCGAATCACTCAAGTGTTTATATATTTAATTTATTTTCTTATTAATGAAATACATTTAGAGCTTTGCTCTGGTAAAGCACGTTGGCCACTCTTGTTGTTGTACTGCTCTATATTTAGCTTTAAGCCGGGTATATCAAGTCTGCACACAGTTGTCTAGGCAATCATTTAAATAGTCATTTTGACATCAGCTGCTGTGAAATTCGAGAGGCGCACAAATTATATGTTAATGCAATTGTAATTGATACAAATTTGATTTCAAGAAAAGTCAAAAGGAGAGACACAGAGAGAGAGAGAGAGGGAGGAAAAAATAAATATGTTTGGGCGGCTGCTGGCATTGAAAATGAGAAATCATTTGGCAGGGCGGCGACTGTGGCATATGTTGGCGTAATGTGCCACACGTGGCATGCGGCATGTGGCATGTGCTGGCATCCTGCTGCCAGCAGCGGCAAATGAGTGGCCCGGGCTGGAGCTGGAGCCAACTGGGAGCGAGCGGAGCAGGGGGCGGGGCGAAAAAGCTGGCGCTCGAGCGTCGCCGAGCGAGCAGCCGAGATAACGTAATAATTTATATGAACTTTAGAGGGTCATTAATTTAAAGCTTATTCAGTTGTTCAAGATTTATTAAATTAACTCAAGTTGTGGCAGCCGACGCTGACTGTGGCAGGAGAAGCGAATCGACTTGGGGCCAAAGCCAGGCGAACGAGCATTGCGAGCATGGCAAGACACACACGCAATAAGTTAAGCCTTGGGGTCAGCTAAGGGTGGCGATTTTCTCACTCTCTCACTATCTCTTTTTCTCTATTGATAATGAAAACAAACTTTGTTCGCTGTTGAGGTAGCACATGTATGGAATTTCAACTCAAAGGCATATTATTTATATATATTAATTTATATAAATATAATGTACACTTATCAATAAAGAAGCTCTCAACTTTAATATGCCATACTAACATATATATTTAATCATATATAATCATAAACTTATAGTATAAATATGTTTCATCATTGACGTCTGTCGACGTCTACTAAGCACTATGACTAACCCCGCAGTTAATCCAATTGAAATATATTTCTGCTGATAACACAGTCCCAAATATACATGAACATTTATAAAATACCAGATAGTGCAAAATAACGACAAATATATATGCATGTATGTAAATACATCTATAACGGTGTCCCGGCTATATATAGACTAACCGTTTTTCTGGCATAATGAATAAATGTTTGTGCTGAGTAAATGCAGATTAAACCGAATTAAATTAACTGCATTGTAATTGTCTGCACTCAGGGCGAATGATAATCAAATTTATTTATTTGAGGCGAAAGGCAAACAAGTGGGCGGGGCGGGGCGGTGCGGTGCGGGCATGCCGACTCCAGTTGCAATTCAATTTATTGCTGTTGACCGCGGCTAGGATGATTTGGCTGCTTTTCCGGCAAAGCTCCGCATTGCAATTTACGTGCAAAAACCAACATAAATGTTACAGACACAACAACAACAACAAAAGCAGCAAATATCTAGGTAAGGGCAAAGGTAAGCTCGAGCTACATTTGATTGAAACGCTGCAATTTGGCGGAGTAGAAGAGTGAGCAAGGGAGAGAGAGAGAGAGAAAGGAAGAGAGAGAGAGTGAAAAAGAATACTTGAGAGTAGCGCATATATACATACAAATATATATATGTATATTCGTATAAACGGACTCGTATTTTAGGAATATTCATAGCAGTGCCAACGCTTCACTGGCAACAACCACAAAAATGCATTCAATTGAAAATGTTTGAATTTGAATTTGAATTTATATTGCAAGTTTGACTTGATTGAAGGCACTTGATATCGTTTCCTTTTGACATTGGGCCAGTCCACTTCATGCTCTATATACATACATATATATGTGTAAGTATGTATGTATGTAATTCTGCGGTTTGCATGCTTTTGTTTGGCCCAAGTGCAGACGCTTGGCTAACAAGCTTTGGATTTTCTATTCAATTGAGACGATTTAATAATGCATTCAACTGCACACAAACGCTCACTTGGTGTAAGCGAACTTTCCTTTATTTAATTAATTATAAATTTGATTGTGTTTTTTTTTTTTTTTTGTGTGTAACAAAATTCAGCTAATTAAATTTAATTGTTTGACCACAAGTGAAAATTGGTTGCGCCCTCAATATTCATGTGTTTGCCAATAACACTCAACATGCTTTCGACATGTTTATTTTCATATAAATAAATTAATTATGGATTTGAAGTATGTATTTTAGAGAAAAAAAAATATTTTTCAAGACTTAATATTTAGTTGCAAATAGGTTTAGCTTAGTTGTTGCAAATATGCTTACATTTTGATTGAATTTAATATTGGGTTTTTATTATTTATCTTTTATGAAAAATTTGATTTATATTCGATTTGAAATATATTTTGATATAAATAAATAAATTAAATTATAAATTATGTACATATATTTATATTATATAATTGATGTATATATGTATACTCCATAAATAGAAAAAAAACAATCTTTTTAAAACTGAAATATATTATGTCTATTTTTTTAATTGCCTCCAAATTATTTCAAATTGAAATAATTAATTTGTTCCCTCTTTTATATATTCCTGTTTTCAAATTTAAACTCAAAATTTGTACAGTATTTTATAGAGAAAATTCTTCAAGCTTGGTCCAAACATTTTATGTTTTAAGCACTGCCTTCTGGACGACAGAATCATTTGATTGTGCATTGACTGTGCTTAGTTTTTATGCCGCATAAAGCTGCTGCATAATAAAATGTCGCAATTTAAACATTAATTATAGCCATCGAAGCGCGTCCGTGAAATAGTTACGTATTGATAGACAAGCAGGGCAGCGGACCAGACCATGAACCTCAAGGATAACGCGTCCTGCATGCCAAATGCTGGGCACGTAGGCAGTCAATGGCGACATGGACTGCGGTTGCGGATACGCAGATACGCCCGCAGTTGCTTCTTTTTCTATTTTCCTGTGCTCGTCGCAGAAATCGCAAACTAACCGCAAGACAACATCCAAAGTTCGAATCTTACATTTAACGGCATTTTGGATGCTGACGTTGCTGGCGCTGATTTTAACGACATTTTAGCTGCGATTTCCATGCACAACTTCTTCCTCCATAAACTTACAAGATACGCGTGTTACCTGCACAGAAGTTGAAGTTGAAGTTTTCTTCTTTTTTTTTGTGTGACTCTCAATTCCAATAAACTGCCTGGCACAATATTAGTTTTTATGCGGCAGAGAAAAAAAAGAAGGACATAAAACAGATTTGGAAAAGAAAAGAAAAGTTTCGACTCAACAAAAGCGAAGCAAATAAAGAAACTGCAAAATCATTTAGGCAAACACTGACAGACTTTTACAGACTTCGCCCAGCGCCAAGCCCATATACGAGCGCACAATCCAGCTGTCAGTGCTGAGTGCCGAGTGCATACTGCTGACAAACAAAAGAGCTGAATTCGAAGCCACAATGTGATAAAATGATTATGGAGCGAAAGATTCCGTCCAGTAGAGCTGCAGTGCGGAAATCTATTAAAATACTGTTGAATCATATCAAAAGAAAAGAAAATTATTATTCTAGCAAACAAATGTTAAAAAACAAATATGCATATGAAAATAACAATATATTTCTTTGCTATCAATTAAATAAATATATATAGAAATATATGTATGTAGAAAAGGTCTTCGCTGTCATGGTCGCCATGTAGAGAAAGTCTTTAAACTGTTCGGTTCATAATATGAAGTACATTTATGTTTATTTGATCGTGTCTTGTATGTGTATAAATATTATTATATGAGACATACTACAATGTAAGAAAGAGTGTAGATAATTTATATGTATATTTATTATAATGATGTTTCATGAAATCTAAATAATAATTTCGGATTGCATTTGTATACTACAGATATCGCATATATGATTAGGAATATGTATATTAATACAATAGTCATTTTTTATACGAATAACAGTTTTATTTTAATAAAAATTAAATAAATAAAAAAAAATTGCCTAAAGCTAAATATTTTTTAGGAATCTTATGTATAATATAAATCATTTAAAATAATATATATTTTATTAATATTTTACAATTATTTTATCAATTTTAGGTTGAATATTAAAAATTATTGAACAATGTTCAGCAATGGATAAAAAATTACTTCTTTTTAATATACAAAATTTCAATTGCAAGTTATTTGAAGAAGAAATAATAAGATACAAGTGCATAAAATGTAGCTTCAGAAATTCCTTTGATATATGCTCTACACTTCATAATCAAAATTAATAATAATAATTAGAATAAAATATTGATAGTACACAGAATTATTGCTCATAAATATTTATAATATTGTATCAGAATGTTTATATTAATCTATGTGCGAGGGCATTTTGAAATTGATTTATTTTCCAGCCAAGTTGGCCAAGAATGCAGCCAAAGTTGCCAGCACTGGCAGCTCACCTGGTTATGCCCATCAGACTTGTTTCAGTATGCATGGAAAACTTTGTGCTATGTGACTTTCAGAAATTTTTAGTTTTGATTTCAAGTTTTGCCGTAGCCTGTTGTCAGCTCATGGCGGGGCTTAGCTCCCAAAAATATTGCAACTAGCAGCGAAGTCACGTGCAAGTTTGCCGACATTTTGGCATTACCTGGCAACCCTGCCCGAGTCGGGCGCCAGAGCATGCCACTGACAAACTGCTGCGTATGCCATGCCAACTTTAAGTTCAGTTTACCACAAACGCTCTCTCTCCCTCTCTTTCTCTCTTTCCCTCTTTCCCTCTGTCTGTTTGGCATTGTGCAATTGCCAAGAGCGCAATTAGATAAATTTCCATTTAATTGCGATGAGCACTCATCGCACTCACGTTGAATTTAACATGCACTAACTAAATCTGTCACGTGCCCCCAACAATGTCAGTGGTTGGGTATATGGAAATGCTAGCTAGGAGTTTGGCTTACACATAGCAAAGAGCTCAGCCTCTCTGTCTCTATTTCTTTTTGCTGTCACCTTCCCGACGCCATCAACTTTTGCCCTAATTACAATTGTTTTGCATTATTATACTAATATACATATGTATATTTAAACGTTAGGAATTCACTATTAAATATTTACAATAATAGAGGAGAAAGCAGTATAGAGAGAGAGTTAGAGACAGTCCTTATCTAACACGCCTCAGAGAGTGAATTAGAAGAAGAGAGAGAGAGCCTCGTTTCAACTGAATAATATGCTAGATAGGCGTGATTTTTTAAAAAAGAAATATACATATTTATTGTATGAAGCTTTTATTTGTTAACTTTATTTCGCTTTAAACCTTCCACACGCCTTGCCTTCTTATATCCAAACTCAACTCTCTCCGCTTCAACTAAGCTCTGCCGATCCTTTTTCTATTCTTCTGCCATTACTCATTATAGCACTCACGCCAAGTATCGACAGCCTCAGCCATCGATATATCGATAGATGTGTATATATCGATGGTTAACCAAAGTGCTGTTCCTCAGATCTTCTAATGTTCTCCTACAATATGTACATATACATACATACATAAAAGTTACATTCTGAAATGAGTAAATTAATGTTCTGCAGATATTCGCCTTCTTACTATATCGTCTATATTGAAGGATTTAAACTCAACACCTTTACCATTTATTATTTCACAGTTAATATTATAAAATATACTTAATTCAGTAATCAAGCAAGATGACTACGCCTTTTAGAGGTACGGCTGTCTACTGCGCTGTAGTCTAGCAGAGCTCATTCTGCTCCTTTTCTCTCATCTACTCCTATTCCATCTCTCCATTTATTAGCTTTAGACATAACAGCTTCACATTACCAAATTTAAGTTCCATATAGATGCAATTAAGTTTTATGAGCTTTACATAGTTTGTTAAGGAACCGCACTTATCTATGCATTGAAATTACACTCCATCTAACTACCGCAACGTATCGGCAGCCGTAGACACATCCGCACACGTATCCGCAGCAACATCCGCTCAAACTAAACGATGCCAAGCGACGCTCAACACCTTTAGCGGCGAATGGAGCATAAGAAATCATATCAAAGTATTTCAGCGCACGGATATAATATATATAACAATTTTCACACAATTTTCCTAACACGTTATTTGCGCGTATTTCATATATCCTTACTGTCAGGAGACTTGCTCTGTGTGTGCGCGTGTCTGTATGTGTGTGTGTGTGTGTGTCTGTGTGTGTGAATTAGCGGCAAACGGATGTTGAATTGGTTTGCCTTTGGCTTCGCTTCCCAGTCAAGTGTGTGGGGCAAATGTGTGAGTTCGAGCAGCAGCATCTTGTGTCAGGTTTTTCCTTTTCTGCTCGATGTTGACTGCTTGTTTTTATTTCCATTTTGACGTGTATACTTGTGAGTGTGTGTGTGTGTGTGTGTGTGCTAGTGTGTGCGGATTGTTCAGACACGTTGGCACGCTTAAATCAAAGCAATTTGCCGCACAGCTTCGTGAATGTGTGTGTAAATTATCGCCGCAGGATTTTGTTTTATTAAACTCAAGTGTGTGTGTGCTTGTGTGTGTGTTCGTTAGTCTGCGGGCGCCAGCCTCAGATTTACTGAGCTTTACAAACGTACATCTGTATGTGTTTATGTATAATTTTCTATACATAAATATTTTAAAGCAAAACTTCAAAATTTTATTATGAATTATGAAATAAATAAAAAATTAAGTGATATAAATTAGTATTGAAATAATATAAATAAAGATAGCTTAAAAAATATATATGATATAAAAAAATATACAATTATTGTTGTATATTTTTTTATATCATATATATTTTTTAAGCTATCTTTATTTATATTAAACGTTAAAACGTTATTTAACTTTGTGCTTTCCATACATATAAATTGGTAAAAATGAGTGTAATTTTTATTTTATAAATAATTTCTTATAGTAAAATTTGTAGGTAATAATATTTGTATATATTACTATTTTGTTATATGAAACATATTGATTTAATTTTTGGCAACTATTATTTTAGTCGTACTATGAAAATCTGTCATTTAAGTAGGTCACACAATGCGATATTTTAAGGAATTCGCCTTTGTATCAACTACTTAAGTGCTGAATTTTCATCAAATCATTGTAATTGTAATTTATAACATTGATGGTTATATTTTATTTATTTATTTATTTTGTTCTCAGTTCGTTTTACTTCTGTTGTTGTTGACATTTCTATGCATTTATCACAAGTAGTAAATTAAAAGGTTGACTTCAAATCACGACCTTTTAATGGTTACTACTTATGGTACGTGCATAATTTTCACAAATTTCAAGTATTAATATATGAACTATCTACGACGTCAAATACCTCAACGTTGAGCTCGTAAAACAATTTTCACACTGAATGCAGCTGATGGCAAAATCGGTCAATTTATACCCGAATCAAGCGCAACTGGACTTAAGCCTGTTATCAGCCCTTTGTCTATTTTGAACAAACAATTATAATCTATGCATCCCGCTGGTCAAGAAAAATTATTTGAGGTATTCTTCAAATGAAGCAAATGTTATTTACACAGCCAATGCTGCGATCGACGCCAATAAAAATAAATAAATGTATTTCATAGAGATTTCTTTTGGAATCAAAACACAAAAGAAATTTTTTTGATTATAAAGTTTGCAAATAATTTAACATTATTAAAAATGTTGGGCGAAGATTTTATATGCTGCATGTTCTGGACCAGATGACTTCGTGATGACTTCGCTACAAATTGATGGACAATAAGCTACAATAAATAATTTTTCAAATAAAAAATAAATAAATAAATAGAAAGAATAATAATAAAAATAATAAAAAAAAAAGAAATAAATGAAAAGTAAATAAATAAATAGAAATAATAATAATAATAATACAATTTTTATATAATTTAATACTATAATATAAATTATATATATTAAAATAATATTGTAATAATTAAATATTTATGCTATTAGGCATTTTTTTAAATTATGAGTTTTATATTAGTAATTGTATGGTATCAATATCATATTTAATTGAATAATTCATTTAAGTAACTTAACTTGATTAGACAAATCTGAAAATAGGTTAATAAAAATTGTATAAAACATAGTTTGACTGTTATACATATATATGTATATAAAATGCATCTCTCATGCCATAAAAATATATATTATATCTATTATTATTATTGTTGATCGACTGCTTGAGAGACAAAGCAACAAAATGTGAAGTAGGAACAAATTAACATGCATAAGTCAAGCTTGAGATAAGGATAACACAATGGCAAAGCCAAGGTAATAATGTAGGTATGTTCACCTGCCCTCACACACACACACACACACACACACACACACACACTGACACTTTCACACTGTCACAAATACCCCTGCAGCTGTTTCGCTTACTTAACACGTCGTTTTTGTTGGTAAATCGGAGAATGAAGGCACAGACAGTCAGACGATTTTGTCGACATATACAACAATGTTGCCAAAATAGCATGACAACCCCACAACAACAACAACAACAACAACAACAACAACACCAACAGGAGCAACAACAATAACAATAATGCCATTAAAGCCGCCAGTGCTGCCATTTTTCCACGTGTGCGCGCTTTGACAATGAAATGTTTGCGTACCATTTACGAGTGTGCGTGTGTGTATGTGTGTGTCTGTGTTGGCTGTGGGTGTAAGTGTGTCGTTTATGTGCATGATTTTTCACTTTTGCAAAACATTTTTATAATATTTGACAGCACATTTTTTGTGCAGATTTTCCATTCAAAGTTGATCAAAAGAAAAGTCAGGAGGGTACAACATCTTGATGCCTTGAATGCAATAATACATCTAAGGCTTTTGTGAAACTTACTTAAAGCTACTATTTACATGTCGATTATGGAGTATGGAGAGTGAAAAGCTTTTTTTCCAAATCATAAAATATATAACCCTTTCAATTATATATTAAATGTGTATATATGAAAATTCTTATATGTTTACATTTTTAATTCTGGTACTAAATTTTTAAAATGATTATACATTATTTTATTGGGGCAACATTAATAAAATATTAAATTTAAATAATAAAAAATATGTAAATAAATAATTTTGTTAAAGCATTAATTAAAAACAAATTTGAAATTTTTATTTTATTATTTTACTTATTTTTAGTTTGATTTTTAATTGAATAAAATGACTCAATGATAGTAATAATATACTTTGAGCCATTCTGAAATTTAATGGACTTTAAATTGAAATGACTAATTTCTTTATATTTTCTATTTCCATTATTCCCTACATATTTCATACTTTTATAGCTTTCATAAGCTTCAAAGCCACAGAAGATATTTGCAAAACTTTTTTACCCCTCACATGAGGCCGTGGCTCATTAGAATGCACATTTGATTGGTGCTGATCTATAATCTGTTTATCAATAAACATTACTCTACATTAAATCGTTATCGATGTTCGGCACTTAAAAATGAGCTGTCAACGGCAGGCGATGGGCCAACTGACGGCATAATAAACTGAATAAATATTGGAACTTCATCAAGTGTCATGAAACGAAGCTCGGGGTTAACGCTACTTGGGGGCAAGTGCTGAAGCGCAAAGATTGATGATGGGAAATCAAAATGAAAATGTGTTTCATAATAACTTTTGCACATTTCCAAGCGACGCGTCGGCCATCGAGAGTGTCTGACATACTCATAATGCGTAGCTAATGTTGACATTTTTTCAACGGTTCAATGGGCAGCCAAATATCAATCTGCTGTTGCTTATCTGCCGTCCTTCGGCCACGCCTACCCGCTGGCTAAGAAATGTGACAGCTGTGTTGTTGCTGTTGTTGTTGTTGGTGCTGCTGCTGCCCTTGCTGTCCCATTGTTTGATTGACTTGGATTGGCCTTTGTCTCAATGAGTCGAAACATCTTCATGATAACTTGTCCAAACAGAGATAGACATAGGGGAGACAGAGACATCAGAGAGAGTGGGAGAGTGGGAGAGCGGGAGAGAGTGAAGATGTTTGAGTTTTCTTTGAATTCGTGCTGTTTGATTTGTGTTGTATTGTTTTGTTGTTCATTTTCATTTATTGGTTCAGTGCACGACAAGTGGATCAATATTTTCGAACGTCATTTACTTGTCATTATACAAAGAATATTGTAGAAAAATTCCATTGCTCGAGCCGGCCCATATTGTGTTCTTTATCGCCGTCACATCATTAGGCAACGCCCCCTCCCTATGCTACCGCGCCGTCCGCTCCCTCAGCTTATCGAACCAGGAGAAAATGTGTGTAAAAGGCGACGAAGAAGAAGAGAAGCACGTGCGCTTTTCTTTTGCCCTGTCTGTGGATTTGTTTGCCAGGCAATTATTATCCTTATCATTGACACAAATCACCATTTAATTAGCCCAATGCCCGGCCAGGCTAGTGGGAGCTTGCCTTGTGCATTTCCCATTGATTTGTTGACATTGTAGCTCTACAGCAGCAGCTCGAGTGGAACAGCTAGTATCAAGCTGGTGGCTTGAAAAAAATAAAGTTAGTTGAAATCTAATATTATTTCATTAGTATTCTTAAAGTAAAATGGGTTTGTAAAGTTATAAATTATTTAAATTAATAACTTACATTTTTTCTGTTGAAGAGAATAACATTTGAATATATTTTTAAATTAATATGCAATTTTATATTATTTTAACTATAGAATTATAAACAGTAAGTGGGGTGGGGGGCTATATCTTCTTTAATATTTTTCGTTGTATTCCATGTCTCGCTTCACTCGGGTTTGCTCTCTTTGCTGCAATCAGCAAATTCTCTTATCAAGACGCCGACGAACGAGCAGTCGATAGCAAAGTTTGATAATGGAATGTGTTAAATATTGTCAATTTACTGGAAATACTGTATGGTATATAGGAATTGAAGGAAAGAATGAAGTTCTTAGAGCACACATATATGCTAGATTCTTATGCTCTGCCTGTATTTTGCAATGAAATCAGGATGGAAGTACATTTGCTTGCACAGTAATAATCAAAATGAATAATAAATTGAATATAGATTTAAATTAATACTGAATAGCAGCGACATCGTAGGTGCACAAGGAGAATGCACTCAAATATAATTCCGCATATATTTACGAAAAGATACTTTAACTAATATGAAGCCGTTAGCTATAGCACATATACGTATATACACATATAGACATAAATATTTTCGCACCTGTTGTGATAGTTTAATTACCAGTGTGCTAAAACGAATTGCAGAGCGGCAATAAATCACAAGGCCTTGCAGCCAAAAACATAAATTACAATTAAACCTAAAGAAATTATAACAATATATAAAGCCAGTTTTAGATAGACAAAAATATATTTGTATACGTATATGTATTTGTAAACTTTTGACCTTTTGCAACTATTAATTATCTGTCTCGCTGTGTGTGTGTGTGTGTGTGTGTGTGTGTGCGTGTATGTGTTGGCATTAATGCGACATTAGAAACCCAACAACAATTGAATTGTGCAAAAGTTTTGCTGTTGCTGCAGTCTCTGGCTCTGGGCGCTCCATAAATCTGCATAAAACATGCCAAAGCTAAAGCCCAAAGTCCAACTGCTGACTCCTTGTTGTTGTTGTTGTTGCTGCTGCTGCTCTTTGTTGCTGTGGCATGCAACTTAATTAACATGTGGCACCCATATTTCATACCTTGCGCACAGCGCATATGTGTGCATCCCTAAGATACAACAGACAGTTAATATATATACATATTCATATAAATAGACATACATATATGCACTTACTTGTATCTGCTCATACGGTATATGTATATTGTCTGTTCGTAAGCCGCTTAACGTAGCGCCAATGCGATTAGCTGACAGCGTCGACTTTTAGCACTTAAATTGCAGTTGCAACCAAGCCAAGCCAAGCCAAGCCAAGCCAAGACCAATTGCCACACATATGGTCCACTTGGCGTATCTGCTGTAGCTGTTGCTCTATATTATATGGCTTAACTTTGCCCCGGTTACTCCCACACCTTTTTGCTGCTACTGCTGCTGCTGCTGTCCTGTCCTGTCCTGTGTTATCTCCTTTGACATTCCCTGCCACAGTTCATTTTGTTTTCACTGCAATTTCTTACTTGTTGTACACAATTAACAGCTATTGCTGCCAGCTCCACTATGAGGGGTCATATCAGCTCTTCTGTTCGTTTGTGTGGGCGTGGGTGTGTGTTGGGGCTGTGGGTGTGGCAGCCATTGTTTGCTTGCCCTCTCAGTTGCTTGCCGCCGCCACCGGGGGGTGTGTCCCCATTGTAATATGCGTTTTAGTTAGCAAACAGAGCTCGGCCAACAGGGCAGCTTCTTGCTGTGACTCGCATAATGAGTTACATGTTTGCTGTGGTCTCTCCTGCTGTTGCTATTGCTGTGCATGTGCCTCTGCTGACCTGCAACATCTCAAACAGCGTTCGACTGCAGCCTAGTCGAAGTGGGCCCTATGCATTTTTGTGAATGCAGCAATTATAGGTCATAGGCATTATATTTATTAAAATATTATAATCAATAAATAAAAAGTTAAATGTATACAACGTTTATTTGTAAAATGAATAAAATATTAAATATATAAATATAAAATAATTTGTAAAATAAATTATATAAATTTAAGTACAATAATAATATAATCAATCGATAAATAATGTTATAATCAATAAATAAAAAAGTAAATATATTTATTTGTAAAATTATATTAAATTCTAAATTCAATTAATAAAATATTTAATATATAAATATAAAATAATTTTCATAATAAATCATAAATTGAAAACCAAAAATAATAAATAAATAGCTATATTATTATTTGAAAGAATTTTAAAATTTGTTTGCTTTAAATATTAATTAAAATTCTATTTATTATATTAAAACAAATAAATAAATATAAATAAATAAATAAAAACAAATAAATAAAAATAAATAAATAAAAATAAACAAATAGTTTTTATTTTCCTTTTGCTTTTTTTTTTTCAATTATTATTTACGCCTAAGTTTATAAACAAAGTTTTTAAAAAATAAATAAAGATATTTAAATTTTGCATATACAATATAATGTGAATTTACAATTAATATATTATAATTCTAAAATTTAAATTAACAATTTATTATAATTCTAATAATTAAAATAACTAATGCTTAAAGTAAAAAGAATATACTAAGCCAGTTGGCGAACACAAATGCAATCAAAAATGTTCAACATAACACGAGAGGAGAAAGCTCTGCGCTTGTACGTCATGGCTAACAGGAGCCCGAGCCAACTGGCAACTGGCAACTGGCAACAAATGATTTAGAAAATGATTTATGGCACATTCATCTAATTACCACAATGACCGCAGAGCAGAGCAGAGCAGGGAGCATGGCAGCTCCATGGTGGCTGAACTGACCAGAAACACATTCACAGCCAGCCGGCAAAAAGCCAGCTAACCAAGCCAGATGACAATTGTGAACGTTTGGGGCTGTACGTGTGTGTGTATCTGTGTGTGTGTGACATTAATGACGCATGCCATCAAAGTCAGTCGAAATGGAATGGAGTTGGATGAGGGCTGCAGCCAGACAGACAGAGGCTTTCAGTCTTTCAGCCTGTTGCTAAAACCAAGTATTTTTTTCGCGCAATGCAGCGCATCAATCTCAACAACATCGGCTAGCCCTAGCCGGGGGAGCCATAGGGGACCATGTTGATGAGAGGCGTGTTGGAGCGTTGCGGTACGCGTATTAATATCGCATCAATTATAATTTTCAGTTGGCAGCCAGCCTAGTTGACAACCAAATGCGTTTTAGCTGCAATTTCGGGCCCAACATTCACGTGTAACAAATTTGCAATGGCAATTCGGCCAACATTGTTATTTAATTTCAGTTGTACCAAATGCGACAAAAAAAATCATCGTTGTTTTCTTGTTTTTTGTGTGTGTGTGTTATTGATTTATCATAATGGCCATGTTTTGGTTTGACATTTGTGTTTAGGATGTGAAATGTTATTGACAGTTTTGGCTAATGATTGTTTGCCAACCGAATGCCATTTTGCTGTTGGCCTTATCCGGATAATTGCTCGTAGCTGTGATTGAAGTCCAGTCATTGTTTCATTCGCCTTCAAATCAGCATCATTACAAATTGATTTTACCACAAAAAGCGTCAAATTCAATTTAATGAGATGTTATTTATTGAAATGATATTATTAATATTATAATTAGTCAACTTAAGCTAGTAGAATTTTATATATTTAATACATTAAATTATTATAAATAATAAATATATATTTTAACTTAATTAAAAATAAAAATGTTTCGTACAAATTAAATCATATTTTGTCAAATATTTTTTTTATAAAGTCAATTTATAGATTAATAAATTATATAACTATGATTAGAAAAATTAAATATATATTTTAACTCTATTATAAAACTTTAATCATATTTAGTTAAATATATAAATATATTATGAATTTCTCCGTAATAATTTAAAAATTATTGGTAATATAAACTCTTATATGATTATTTGAAAATGAAAATGTTTGAATATGCTGATTATTTATGATAAGATTATGCTTTTACATAATATAATCTGGGTTAGGTAAACACTCTGTATTAACGTATAACTTTAGCTTGTGATTATAATATATATTCACTTCTGTTTTGTAGCTCTCTAGCAATGAGCTAAAATAATTTCTTGAAGCTGAACACATTTGTTAAGTTTAGACAAGATCTTCTCCTAGCTGATGCCAGCTGCAAATCTGAAATGTTCTCCGTTTTCCCTTGCGCCATTTGACATGGCTTTACTTAATAATTTAAGCATCTAGAAATGTCGTTCACACCAATGCTATGTAAATTTGTTTGTCACTTCACTCTTTTCTGTCGCTAGTCAACCAACGGCAGCATCTCGCTCTATTCCTCTCTTGGCCTGCCTCGTCCTCTTCCGCCGCCTCTTTCACTCTGATTTAAATGCTAAAGTGCACGATTATCATTTCGATTTTGTATAAATAGGTCATGAATTATTCATGGGCACTTACTTATGCGCCATCAAAGCGACTTAGACGTTTCCATTTCCATATCCATCTGGTGCCCACAGAAGTCGACATATGGCGATATGATGAAGTTGGCTTATTGACTTTAAGCCATCGATGAAAATACTAAGTTGCGGCTATCAACTACAAGTTGCGTACAAGTTGGCTGTGCTCGATCGTTTAGTTTGATAAAGTCAACTCCACAAATTAAAGCAATTTCCTGCTGCAGAACTTTTCTCACAACTTCTGACAATTGTTATTGCTACACAATTATATGTATATATGTCTATATAGATAGATACATGTTAAGTAAAAGCATATGTATATATATATTGAGTGAAATAAACACAAATTACTGTCGATTTCATTTCACGCCTTGAGCAATGAAACTTTCCCATGCCCAGGGAAATCGTCAACCATTGTCAAAAGCTGCGGCGTGTTGTCCTAACGTCCTAACGTCCTGGTATCCTGCTATACTGCTATCCTGCTACCCCGCCTTCTCGGCAGTCTGTTGTCCTAGCATCATTCTCAATGTCTGCCGTTGTCTGAAATTCGATAAGGAAGCAGATAGACACGCAGCAAGGCATCGCTGCGAAACCTGGAAGCAATTTGCGCATAAACGTTCAGCACGATAAAATTTGCAGTTTTGTTTATTTTTCTGACAGACGCCGAGGGGAAACGGCAACATCCAATGGAAAGCTTGCGGAATACTCTGCGCTTTTCATCCGCAATGCGAACCTTTGATTCGAATTAAATTTACGATTTGTTCCTCTGGCTGTTTGCGTCTGCTTAAAGCAATTGTCATGCACGTTTCAGATTACAGCGATGGCAAAAGAAAAGAACGAACAAGATTGTATTTGAATTATCAGCAGACAAATTCAATTTAATTACTAAAAGGGTTAAGAAAATTAGATAAACATTTTTGCAAAAATATTCTTCAACAAGCAACAACTAAATACAAACCATATTTATTTGCTATGATTTACGCAAGTCTATTTATTTTTGAATTTTATTTTTGTATAAAATGAAATATCAATCAATTAATTGAAAATGAATTACAATGTACAGTAACATAAATATTTATAATAGTTTAACTAATTGAATAAAATATTACTCTAAAATTTAGACAAAGGACGAAAAGCTATGCAATTAAAATCAACAGAAGTGTTTAAAAAGTAATCTATACTACAATTTAATCAAATTTTGAATAGAAAATCATTTCATTTATTTTTTTATACAAAGTATATATATTATAGATCAGAGCGATTTAGCCCTGTCCGTCTGTCCGTCCGTCCGTATGTATGAGCGTGTCGGTCGCAAAAGATATAAAAGCTAGAGACTTGAAATTTCTTCCTAGGTCCTTATATATCACGTGCATATCGAGTTTTCCTCGATAATCGACAACTATTCCCGATATTTTATTATCGATCAAAAACTTTATCGGTGGCTAGTTATTTAATTATATCTCCTACACCTATAGAGCTGGAGCTTCCTAATTGTAAAAGGTAAACTTATATCTACTTTATATAATTTCGATTTTTGTTGTTGCTTAAAGAATATATGCATATACTTTGTGGGGTCTGCCACGCCTCCTTCTGCCTTACGTTTCAACAAACCATTCCCATTTTCTATGGGTTCATGGTATACAACTATAAGTACAATCAAAAGCCAAAATTCAATAGATGTTATTTATAATATAATTTTTGACTAGGAAGCAAACCTAAAGTGTTTTTACTATTCTAACTTGACTTTAACAGCAAGTTTCTCTTAAGCTAGCTAAGCTCCACACCTATGGTGTTCAAAATCCCATTGAACTGGTTTAATTTCAATACTTTACACACTTGCCAATCAAATGTAATTTGATAAATTTGCAAGCTGCTCTCTCAGCCATTAAATAGCTCTTGCATATTGCACAAAAGAAGCGATAAGCATCTATAATTATGACACTGTGTGAGCTGCAGCCGCAGCCACAGCCGCATTTCATTTCCCGGCCATTACCACGACGCAGACTTGTTGCCACTTGCCACTTGCCACATGCCACTTGCCACTTGCGTGGCCAATTGACATTTATGGGCATGTGCGAGCATGCAAGGCCGTCGATAACACGCCTCACTAAGCGCTCTCGGAGAAAGCTGAGCTCGAGTTCAACATGAAAGCCCGCTGCCGAAGCGATTCAATGTGCTCAAGAGTCAAGTTCGTATAGGTACGATTATTTATTCATAACTGAAGTGCCGCTCAACCCGTCCCTCTCGCTCCCTGGCTGTCTCCCTTGCTCGACTGGGCTGTCAAGCATGCATTTTTGCATTAAATTGTCCTTGTTGAAAGGAAATCGCACACACTTAATGCGCCAGCAGTAAAACCTATTTGCATGAGCAGACGTCGGAGCTGCAGCTGGTAGGTTTTGAAAAGGATAAGCAACTCGCATCGCATTGTTGTCAGCAGCTGCTGAACTGCATTTCGCCTGACAGTTGATAAACGACACGAGTGCAGACTGCCAAGCGCTGAGTACTGAGTATCCAGTAGCCACTACCGAGGTTAGCTTTACACACACACACACATGCTAAAGTGGCCGAGCGAAAGAAATGCGAAAATCCTATAATAGATTTTCAGATTCCTCAATTCGGGAATCCCCCAAGTGCTGCTGTGACTGATGATTGCCTGACGTTTGTCCCATTTCCTGCTGTACGTATTTTGCGATTTTTGTTGTCTCTTTTTTATCGCGCACTTGTTGCGAGGCTTTCGCATAATTTATGATCTTTACTGTAATTGCCCTATTTTATGTCCGCACCCGGCAAAGATTTAACGACCCAGCAAACGCCTCAACATCCTGCTCTAGTCGTAGGCGCTGTCGTCCTCTTATCATGTGGCGCATTACGTGGACCGGGGCTCCTGCCGGCAGCATGGGACGGGCGGCGCTGTGGCACTTAAGCCCTTTAAAATTTATGTCAAATGCATTTGTAAAATATGCCAAACGTACGAGTGGCAAACCCGATTTCTGCGCCATTTAAACTAACATTGTGGACGCGCACAGTGGTACGAGAATATACGAGAAAAATCCGTACTTTATTTACGTTGAAAATTATTCAAAAGTTTACTTCATCTTACATTTTAATTGTATAAATAAATATTAATATCTAAGGCATGTTTTTAGATATTTCAATTTGATATCGCTATTCTAGGCTTGCAGTACATGTTACATGTTAGCACAATAAATCACGATTATTAAAAAAAAAATTAAATTTTTTCATTACAATTTTTTTTTACATATTAAGTAATTAATTTTAAATATCTCTCAAAGCAAAAATAAGTTACATTATATTTTATATATATTCTTCAGTATATATATAAATTTGTTTTTCTAAAATAATTTGTATATTAATTTATTTTTTTACTGATATGATTTTGTAAGTTAAATAAATGTTAAAAAATTAACAATAATAATGTTAAAAAAAAATCAAAATAATTCCTATTATATCATATTATTGAATATAATTATTATTATATAATTCATATCTATTATATTATTGAAAGCCAATTCTAAACTCTCCTCTCCTTGACTGTGAGTTTCCATTTTCATAAAGCCTTGACCAATGTTCACTATATCGTCAGACCACCAATGTTGCTGCCAATGGAAAACGTTTTCTGCCATCGTTCGAGTAAAAACAAAAGTACGATCTACCCTAAAAAAAAAAGAACAGAACAAGAAAGAAAGAACAAGAGAAAAAGTGCGCAAGAACAAGAAAATCTTTGTGCATTTTCGTGCTGTTGGTTGTGGCAAATGTTCGTGCAAGGAAAATGTAATTTTTACTGCACGTTTGAGTTTGGGACCCACCCACATACACATGTAAGCGTGCATGCATGCAGACGAGTGTGTCTCCTTCGCTCTCCCTCTCTCACTCTCTCTCTCTCTCTCTCTCTCTCTCTCTCTCTCTCTCTCTCTGTGTATGCATATAAGTCGCAAATGCAACAAAATGGCGACAGGCGGCCACGTTCCTTGTCTCTTCAGTGTGTGTTGTCTTTATCAGCATCGTTCTCATCGTCGTGAGTTTTTGCCTGGCTCTTATAGAAAATACATTTTCACATTTTTGCCTGTAAGCAGGCAGCCAGCATGCCCTGTGCCACAATTCAAAATGAGGTATACAAGCCACAGGAGAGACGATTGTAGAACCAGTCAACCCAAACAAAAACACAACACAAAACTCTATATATATATTAACATAAATACATATACAAACAGATATATAATACGTTTATCTAAAATACTTGAACATAGATTATTATTAATAAGACAACACAAAGTCATCCATCATGGCGGGCAACGCTGACTTTCGTCTGCTGCAGTTCGATTCATACGAAAGCTATCTGACCTCCTTCATTCGAACTGAAGACTATCGATACTTATCGAGCATGACACCAGTCAGGAGGCTGGTGCGGCTCGGCTATCGCAGCACTGCCCGTGTCTACGAGGAGGCTGAGTTCAATAAGATTCGAGCCAAGATGCTGGAGTTCATGAATCCGAAGGTCCTATCGAGCGTGCACTACAGCGACTATTTCAAAGGTACAGATGCAGCACTCGCAGCATTAATGCGCCGCGAAGAGCCAAATCTGTTGAATCAGCTATCGGTAAGCCGATATAAAAATATATATTATATACTTGTCCATCGCTCGGCTTGCCTTCGGCCAGACCATCATCTTTCTGCAGGTGCGTCAGCGCAGTGGCTTCGATATATCGGGCTACATTGACTATCAGAAAAGTCTGCACGACTGTACCTTCCGGAAGCCCGATCATACCAATTGGCGAGCCGTGTTCGAGGGCCGTGAGCTGCTCAAGCCGAAGCCCACCGATTTGAGCTACTACGATTGGCACAAGGGCATCGTTAATATAACGAACTCTGATAATTTCGAGTCCATCAAGGGCAGAGATTCACTAATATTCAAGCATAAAGGCGACCACAAGCTAATACCGGTCTGTGCGAAGCCCGCCCAATATGGTGAGAACGTAAATCGTGTCATGATACTGTCGGAATTATATGGTTTTATAATCTTATACGATCATGTTATACGTTGAAACTCCAATCGCAATAATTAGAAAAATAATACATAAATTAATAAAAAATATTAAATTAAAAACAAACATTAATATGATGAATACTTTTATTTTAATGCAAATATATTATTCATTTACTATAGCGTGGGTCTACAGAGCATCTAGCAGACGTTCAAGCTGAATTAAGCATTTCCTTTTTGTTTTCATCCTTTATCTTATGCAAATAATGCATGCTGCATGCTCAAAAGACGAAGGACGAAAGGCGAAAAAAAATATTCTTACCCTTAGCTTATGGCTGCCTGGATAGGCAGGTGTGTGTAAACGAGTGTGCGTGTGTAACACACGTGATAGTGCTCGAAATTTGGTCACGAAATGGCAAAAATGTTTTTGGCATTAAAGTAGTGCCATGCAGGACAGCCAGACAGCCATCCATTTGAGGCATATCCAAAATTTGGCGACTTCAATTTGATTTTGTGCCAAACGGAATATCTAAAAACAAAAAAAGAATGTGAAAAATACTCGTATATATATTTGTATAAATCAATACTCAGCCCTGTGCAAATATGCTTGTGCGTGCATGCACAATATATATTGTGCAAATAAAATGGCACCAACAAGCACGCACCATATTGTATTTATGTAAATTTATTTCCGTTACATTTCCGCCATTCAATTGAAAATCGTCGTGTGATTTTCTTTCTTTACCCTTGCGCATATTTGTACACCCCCCGCCCCCCGCCCACCCACTGACTCTCAACAAACAAAAAAGAGTCGGCCCAAAAATCACAGCCGGCTGTGAAACATTCGCGAAACAACAAAAAACACGTAAGAGCCCCAGTGCTCTACTCGGATACACCCGACTAGAAGATACCCTACATACAGACGCATGAGCTGAGATTCTTTATATAGTTCTCTAGCGCAATTTGAAGAATGTCTATGTATTAACTGGCCTGCCACGCCTCCTTTTCGCGTTACATACACTTCAACAAAACCACGCTACCTTGATTTCGCATTTTCAGCCAGTTCAGGGTACCAAAAAAAACACCAAGGCAGAGGAGAAACATTTAAGGGGAGAAAAGACTTGCGCAAAAAACTACAAATATGCAGCATTCATTTATAATATATTCGTTTGGCTCGTTGGGCCCGCTGCGAAGGCAATGCCGTGAGGCTGTTTGGTCTGCATGTAAATTGTGGCAAGTCCAGCCGAATGTTCCCCAATGTTGCCCAACTGTAACTGCGAATTATTGTTTCAATTTATGAAACTGCTCTACAGACATGAGCGACAAATAATTTCAGACTTTACGAATGCATACGTTAAAGTTTTTCCATTCAAGCGAAAAGCAAACCAAAAATTATTTGATCAAATTTAATTTTGAAAATTTGGTTTGAGAATTTCGTAGAATATAGAAAATAAGTTTTGTTTTACTGACTTAATTTACCACTAAAGAATTTTTAACTAATTACATTTTAAAATCGAAAAAAAAAAATACAATTAAATTTTAAAATTTAACACTTGATTTTAAAAATTAAATTGAATGTGTTGTCTCAATTTATCTGTATGATAAAGTGTAAACATAGTGATGATTACACTTAGCGCTAAAAACTAATTAATTTATATATAATATTGATTGAGGTTAAAAAAAAAAATAAATAAATAAAAATTTTACCAAAAGATAGAAAAATTTGTACATTCCTAAATTCTTTGCTTCATCAACAAATATATATCTGTATTTTGTATTTTGAAACATTTGCTTTGAATAAATTGAATAGAGCAAAATAATGAAGTAAAATGTCATTAATAAAATTTTAATCTGTATTAATTTTTTTTTTTCATTTATTTTTTTTAGTTTTTCCAAAATGTTTAAAAACCAATTACAATTTAAAATCAAATTTGCAAAATATTTATATCACAATTAATATATTTATATATATCATTTATATCTTTAATATAATTCTTAAATTTATTTTGATAATATTTTTAGCCCAACTTTACCCACCTACGATGCAGAAACCAAGAATTCCTTACACAACTCAATGTTTTTTGTTTATCAGCCGAAACAAATAATTGACACAGCTGCCAGAAGGTAGCATGTAAGGTACTTTCTATTACACCAGATACTATTAAATTGGTACATTACTAAATTCTGTGTAAACATGAAAATTGGGCCACTGTTGAGAGCTGTGTGGAAGTAAAATGAAATTCCTATTGAATTTGTATGCAGCTTTCTTTGGTTAAATGAAAAGGGGCGGGACGAAGGCAGAGGTAGAGGTAGAGGTAGAGGCAGAGGTAGAGGCAGAGCGATATGTTTACAGAGTCTATCTAAACGTATTCAATTCATTTGCCTATTGTCATATCTGAATTGTTTAGCTGGAGCTGCTTTGTTGTTGCTCAAAAAGGCAAACATTGAAGGGAGCTTATTGTTTCTCAAACAGACGCATACATAGGCACTCGCACACATACACACACGCACACTCGCTTCTTGTCTATTCATCAGAGCAAAATGAGCGATAAGAGCATACGTGTAGCTGATGGATAGGAAATTACAAAATTTCTCGAATGCACATTGTGCGCTTAATTAAGCGGCCTTGTCACAGGCGCAGGCACTGTCACTGCTACAAGCGAGTCACGAGTCACGAGTCACGAGTAACGAACAGCGAACTCTCATTAATATTGTGATTATTTTTGGCAGCAACACTGAGCGCCGTCACTTCGACTCGACGAGGGCAATAACAATGGCAAATGCTCATCAATGCGGTTGGCTGCCCATCCAAAATGTGCACATGGCGGCATCGTTTCTGTTCTGATGTCTCCCAGCTGCATAGCTAGCTGAATGCCTGCCTGCCTGCCTGCCTGCTGCTCAACACATGGATTTAATTTCCTGCCCCACCCACCAGAACGCCCACAAACTATTTGAGGTTTAATGCGTATGCGGGCCAGATAAACTCATTTTACTCATTTCCCCATTTCTGGTTAGGCGTTACACTACAAAAACTTTAGTGTTGATAAACTTGCCAAAGATTCTGTGCGTTGCACCAAGTGTTGCCCAATAAACCCGAAATTGCTGCAGCTTGACGGCGGCCACAGAAAGTTGCGCCCAACTGCGTTTACACACTGGCTAAGAAGTTTTGCTCGAGTGTAGCCGGCATAAGTTGAGACAACGCTGACAGGACAGACGGACAGACGGGCAGAATGTCAGGCATTCAGAGTATAAGAGATTTTCATCCTG
Organism: Drosophila navojoa; assembly: GCF_001654015.2. The sequence continues at coordinate 66,554 of NW_022046049.1, read as the reverse complement.
CAGGCCAGAAACATTGGCACATTCATCATTTTTGTAGCCCAGCAGCAACAGCAGCAGCAGCAGCAGCATCTGCTGTTGCAGGCAGCCGCGGCAAGTTCTTGTCACATGTCACGTCGCCCGCCTCGGTTGTTGGCCAGGCCAAGAGCACAGCCAGAGCTGGCTCCTGCTTCAACTGTAGCTGACGAGTAGCAGGCCTCTGGCATTCACGCCACTGCCATTTTTCGCATTCTGTTGCAAAACTTCGCTCCAAAGTCCAAAGAATTTTCGCCATGCGCCACTGTATTAAACTGACGCTTTAAACTTTCGTCCATTTCGGCGCTTCAATGTAGCTCACAGTTAATGTGTTGAATAAATGCAAAAGTTGAGGTTGGAGCATTGGAAGACAATGCTAAAGTTAAACAAGTAAGAAAGCTCTAGTCGAGACTGCTCGACTACGAGATCCCCTGAACCCTACAA
>NW_022046049.1:50018-66088 GCF_001654015.2 Drosophila navojoa | reverse complement strand
AACCATTATACCCTGATTTCCCATTTTCAATGGGTTCAGGGTATAAAAAATATATATATTTGATTGTAAATAAATTGGTTTGGAGCTTTAGTACAATATGTAATCATGCGAATAGATTAACATAGCTTTATATTAAATTACACATATACATATATATATAATTTATATTAAATAATATGAATTTATATATGGTAAAAAAGGAAGCCTTTTTTATATAAATAATTATAAATAAATTATAAATATAATTAATTATAAATAATTCGCTGTTTATATGCAAAAGTGCAGTCTATAGGGCTTAATCTCTACAATATATATTAAAAATATTCTCTTTCTTAAGTCTTTTATATTCTATATCTCAATCAATAAAATTATCCTCCTAGAATTCTCTTTGAATAATGCAAATTATAGAGTTCTATACGGTATTTCTATTCGAAAATTTGCAGGAAATATATTGAATAAATCGATCTTCCCTTTATAATTTTGCCTTTTAAGTGTCCTTCATGAGCGCATTTGAAAAACTCTGTATTAAATACAATTCAAGAGAGAAATATTCCTGATATATTTAGAGAGAAAAGGGATTACTATTTGCTAAGCCATTTCTCCCTCAGATAAATTAATACAAATATTTCGATTTTTGTTAAAATGTGAAAATATATTTTTTATTATTTTTGCAAGGGAAATTAAATAAGTTAACACAAAAGTCAGTTCGGTGCTTCATCATGCGCGTGTGCTCGTGTGTGTGTGGGTGTGTGTGTGCATTGTATTGTCCTAAGTACATCGGTGTGTTTTCGTGTCTGATTGAGTGATTGAGGAATTGGCTGTTTAGCCCCTCAGTGGGCCCGAGCGCCTTCTGACGGTGCGACGGACTCCAGCACGGTTTCTGCGGCCAGCACGACGACGACGACCACCACGACGACGGCGGTTGCTCCTGTTGCGACGGTTGCCACCTCGCCTGCGGATCACACGCCTGGCACGGCCATCCTCGTTGCTGGGCTGAGCAACAGTTTGCTTTGGCTTAGAGTCGACGGCGGCGCTGCGATGCTCGTTGGACTGCGCCGCGATTGAGCCCGCCTTTTCGCTATCCTCCTCCTGATCGGCCTCCTCTTCGATTTGCTGCTCGTCCCCCTCTTGGTTGTCCACATCGGTCGACTTGATCTCATCCGCCTGTTCGATGGGCGTGCGTGTCAGGCCGTTGCGTCGCTGAGCAGCTGCCTCAGTTGTGGCCGCCAGGCAGCAGAGGGCTGCCAGGGCAAAGATCAATGCGAACTTGTTTGACATGCTTGTGCTAGAACACCGGAAATGTTTGTGATGATCTGTCGCCGCATCAACTGGCTTTTATAGTGCCTCCCATGCTTGCGCCAACCCATCTGCCGCCAAACTGTACAAATGTTTGTCCACCGTGCCAGCGAAGTTCTGCCAGCTGTATTTGTTGCGGGCCGACAGCAGACGAAGCGAAGCTAGTTGGCTATTAATTCGATCTTTGTTTGTTGTTTGCCTCCTCCACAGCTGCCAGATACTTAAGCTCTTGGCTTTGCGCTGCACCGCACCGCCTCACTCCCTGGTTCAATGCATGCCATGCCATGCCATGCTACCAGATAATTGGTTTCCCTCGCCACCAGCTCCAAACACGCTAACCCCCCCTTGGCCAGAGGGAAATGCCATTAAAAATAATACTTAGAAAAAATGTAACGTAAATAATCGAATTGTGCACAAAAGAGTTTTTAGTTACACATTTCCGTACTTTTCTGCTCCATATACATATATTTTGGCGGGTTTCTATGAAATCTCTGAAAGATAGAGAAATCGTTGCAGAGTTAGTGGGATCGATATGCAATATGTGAGCAAAATTAAATTAGATCAATATTTTACATTTCTTTAGATATTTTTATAAATAGCTTATATATAGTTTATACAGTTTTTTGGTGAAAGACTTCTTAATATTTGTCTCTTTGGACAATGGTTAAATTTGGACACAAGAATAATATACGTGGCATTAAAAAAAAGTCAAAGTGAAAATAAATAAAATATTTTTATAAAAATAAACTTCTTTTGAATACAAATTAATACAATTACGTTTTCGATTACAACTTTTAATATTAATTTTTCTTCCATTTTAAAAAGTAGAATATTAAAATAAAATTCAATATAATTATTTTTGTATTACTATTTTTAATATTTTTTTTTTTTATTGAAAAAAAAAATGCCAATGAAGTAATTATCTTTTATTATTTTTTTTAAATCATTTTTCTACATATGAATAAATAATATTAAATATTTTTAGAATATTTGCAAAAAAAAAAAAAAAAAAAAATTATATTTTTGAAAATATGTTTAATAAATTTATTATGATTTTTATCACTCTTTCTTTACTAATTTATTTTTTATATATAACAAATACGTTTGGAAAAAAATAATTGAGTACTCTCAATATAGACTTTTCACTATCGAAATCGTGTGTAAAATTTAATTTTGATGTAAAATAAAATTTAAAATCTCTTTAAACTTCGAAAAACCATTCTACTATCCATTTCATTGTGCAGGGTTATTGTTTACTAATATTTTGTACATCTGGGAGCAAACTGAAATTGGTCTTCGGCTAACAAAAGGAAAGAAAATCGTTTTTCTTTCTCGTTTATCCGTTTTGCTGGCGATGCTTTGTGTGCGTTTTACAGATCGGAGCGAGCGTCTATTAAAAATTGCAGAGTAAACAGCTTGCAGCGATTTACAAATAATGAATTACAAATTGGCGGCAGGAGCAGCAGAATATGCTGGATATGCATCGGCGGACTTGTGCGCAGCAAAATGTTGAAAATGCACTAGAAAAACTGAAATTTGTATTTGCTTTTGTTTGTTTTGATTTGTTTTTGTTTTCTTTTTTTTTTTTTGTTTTATTTGGCTCGTTGCCAGCAATCAACCATATTTATTGCGCTTAAGCGCGTTGCCAATAATTTCTGCTTTGGCAGCTGTGAGGCGAGGCAGGAGCGGAGCATTTGGAGCCCGTTGTGGCACGTGCAGCAGGCGGAAATCACGTGGCTGGCATTTGTTGAAATGATTTAGGACAGTTTATTATTTAGCCAAAGCAGCTGCCAGCTATGTGTGTAGTTTGTCTTCTTCTTTTCCTTTTTAAGTCGGCTGTGGGAGCTTTCCATTTTTTCGTTTTTTTTTTATTAACTTGGGCTGGCAGCTGTCCTTTACTTCTGTCTGCTTCATCGGGCAAATGTTATTTAATACGCTGGCATTGTTATTTTTACACTCGGTTCGATCCCTTGAGTGTGAAAACTAATTAAAAAAGCGTTTAATTAAAATTTATCGACTACAAAAGAAGCTCGCACGTGGTTTTCATTCGGAACACAAAAGGTGGTAAAAATTGATTGAAATTCAAGCATAAATATATCATATATCTCTTTTATTTTTCTTTAGGTTTCCTTTAAATGAGGTTTCCTTTCTTCAAATAAGCAGAGCTTGGGAATAAATTCAATTATGAATAGTTACTCCTTCGATTTCTTCAATTGCATTACCTCTAGATGCTTGCGATTTTCAATAGAAGTAGTTTATATATATATACTTTCTTTTTCAGCTATTTAATCTTTTCTCTTGTTTGCCTTATCACTTCTACAATAGTAGACTTTTATTGAAATCAAAGCTGGCGCTGCTTTGAAGCGTCAGTTTGATTCCTCACGCCGAAAATTCTGTACACCACACTTCCTAACTACAATTGCAAAATTCACATATATATTTTCCACATATATTAACATATTTGTATATATAAAAAATATATATACACACATAACTGCGTATATAATTCGTAATATTTCAAATACAGCAACAATCCGCTAAGATGTCCATTGAGAACGAGCAGAGGGCCGAGAGTAGTGAGACAATCGCCAGCATTCCCACACTTTCGCCATCCGAAATACCACATAGAAACATGGCCATATCGTACTATTGCGATACGGATGACGAGATGTCAAATGTGCCCAATCCGAGCGGCTCCATCGAGGGCGATCCGAGCGAGCTGGATGAATTTCGCTGCATCGTGTGCAGGACGCTGCCCTACACAACGCTCTATCAATGCCAATACGAGCACATCATCTGTGCGGGCTGCTATCAGATGCGCGTGCTGGACAAGATGCTGGGCGCGCAGCTGGGCACCTGTCCACAGTGCAACGTGCGCATCTATCGGCACGAGGCCGAGCGCAACCTGCATGGCGAGCGTCGGCTGGCCGAGGTGCTGGTCGCCTGCGAGGCGTGTGGCTTCAGCTTGCAGCGCGCTTTCCTGCGCATGCACTGCCAGACGGACTGTCCTCTGCGGCTGGTGGCGTGCAAGTACCGGCGCATCGGCTGCAAGTGGAAGGGCGTGCTGGGCGCGGCTGCCGCCGAGCATGAGCAGGAGTGTGAGTATCGGAGCAAGCGGGGAGTGCAGCTGCTGGAGGAGCTGCAGCAGCTGCAAGCGGAGCGCGACTCCAAGCAGTGCTTGCTGGGCAAGATAATGAAGCTTCTGCAATTGCCGCATATCACAGTGCGGCTGCTGCAGCTGCTGCCACACACGGAGGGCTTTCCGCGCAACGCTTTCAAGATCTGCAGCTTCTTCGCTGCCTTCAGCCAGAGGTGGTCCATTCAGCTCAAGTGGCAGACGCCCGATGGCGTCGAGGAGCCGGCCGATCAGCAGAGCTGCACATGCAGTCTGCTCTTCCAGCTCCGCCTCGAATCGCCGAGCACCTGTCGCGGCGCCCTGGGCCTCACCTACACCCTGGTCAGCGGCACCTACTCGGAGGTGCGTTTCCAGCCAAATCTGTGCGAGAAGTGTGAATTCACGCGGGATAATGTCTGCGGCCCCCTGACCCTAATCTACAAGAGCTCTTGGCCGAATTGCGCAAAGCTTCTGAACGAACGTGGTTTCTACGCTCGCCTGCTAATGGCTCGTATATGATATTTTAATACATGCACACAGTTTTATTTGTATACACGACAGAACACTTCATTTACTACAACATTTCCTTTATTTGTATGTGTGCGTATCCTTATGAGAGTAAACAGGTTTTGAGCTCCATATATTGATTTTTAATGTAATTTATTTATGTTTTTTTTTCAAGACTATCGACAATCTAGGGAGGCATTCAGGCAGTTGAACTGATATGGCTCAGTTCATATTCGGGCAAGAGAGAGTTTAGACTTATTGCCACTAAATTATATAAGATGTATTACTTCACAAGAACCCAACACAGTGCCCCTAACCAGTATTACTCTAGTGTGGAAGTGCTTTACCGTAATATATGCTAATTTATCCACAAATAACAACTCTGATTAAAGAAAATAAACAAAAAATCCAGTTTGACCGAATCACAGTCGCTATATATTTTATTCAACTATATCAAACAGCTTGCTGGTTATTCAAGTTGCCTTTCTAACGATATGATCGTACAGCACTACCATTCCATACAATGGCGACAATATCTCTGTGCGCTTCACATTTTCCTTGAAGGCGCCGTCTCCAACAGTGACTGGAATGAATTTGAGGTCGCCCTTGTATTTGAATAGCAACGAAATGCCCATGTGCATGACGTCATAGTTGCTGGTGTTATTGAAGAAGACGCTGCCGCTGTGCCAGTCATAGAAGCTCAAGTCGGAGTGTTTCGGTCGCAACAGAATGCGGCCCTCGAACACGGCCTGCCAGTTGGTGCAGCCAATCATTTGAAGGCTGTTTAGCCGCAAGCTGTCCTCATAGTCTATGTAGCCCGATATATCAAAGCCGGTACGCTGTCGCAGCTGTAGAAATATTATTGTCTGACAAAATATTCCGATTGGCAGTATATTATTAGGATGATAATTAGAAATGCAGCTTTTATCATCTTTACCGATAATTTCTTCTGCATATTACTCGCCTCTCGTTCCGCCAGCGCACAAATTGCCGGATCCCTGCTTGTCATATAGGAGGAAAACAGAACGAAGTGTTGCGAAACCGGATTGATTTGATCAAGCAGTTTTTTTTTCATCTCATAAAATTCGTCTTCTTCGTAAATTGTGGCATTTGTGTGATAGCCGAGCCTAATCACCTGCTTTATAAGTTTAGCGTTTCTCAAATACTTTTTCGCGTCACTCCTCGTACTTGAGTTCAGGTATTCGTCGTAGGTACTGAAATTCAATAGTCTATAATCAGCGGTGGGTGGCATTATTTTTTTTTTTTTTTTATTATTATTATTATTTTATTATTATTATTATTATTATTATTATTATTATTATTATTATTATTATTATTATTTTTTTTTTTTTTTTTTTTTTTTTTTTTTTTTTTTTTTTTTTTTTTTTTTTTTTGTTTTTTTTTTTTTTTTTTTTTTTTTTTTTTTTTTTTTTTTTTTTTGTCTGTATTTTGTATGTGTTTTTGTTGTGTCTGTGTGTTTGTGTCTGTTCAGTAGTTAGTGTGGAACTGAACTTGGTTCACTTCATTTCCCTTAAGTTAAATCTAGCCTACTGTATTCAATATAATTACAAATTTATTTATTTATTTTTTTTTTATTATTATTATTTTTATTTTATCATTGTGATGAATAAATTTTATTGTATCATTATCATTATTCCGGGGTATTAAAGTATTTCCTGAAAGAATTTCATCTAAGTATTTCGTTAATCATTGTCTAAAAGTATTTCTTCTAAGGATGTATTCCTAGTATTTTTTCTAAGTTGCTCTTCTGAGTGTTTCTTCAAAGCATTTCCTCAAAGTATTTCCTCCAAATGGTTATTGCTTAGCTTAACTATCACATACTTCACTTACGACTGCCCCCTGTAGCTACTGCTCCTTATATAGAAAGACTTTCCCTCAAACAGTAAGCCACGCTCAAATGTTGAACTCGGATCTTTAAGTCAAAAAATGGGAACACTCTCATTCTAGCCTAGTTAGATATGTTTTAATAAATAAACATTCAATATTGTATTATAATGTAAAGTGTTGTTTTGTTTATTACTTTAGCTCTCTAGTGCCGACAACATTTTGATGATTTTAATGCTTATATCATACAGCTCATAATTTTAAATCATAAAATGTTGCACACGTTTGATTCAGTTCCCTGAAGTTGAGACTAAAAATCCTTGTTCTCAATCCAATCCAATCCAATCAATGAAAATATTAATCCTGCGGCAATGACCTAGAAATCGAATGCCTTTCCATTTCTTAAACAGTTTTTAGGATGCCTTTCGAACAACATGATCGTAGAGTATGACACAGCCGTATATGGGCGACATATAGAGTGAGCGTTTCACATTCTCCTTGTACAAGTTGTCCGCCACGGTAACGGGAACAAACTTGTGATCGCCCTTGTGCTTGAACATCAGCGAGGTGCCGTAATGGATGATCTCATAGTTGCCGCTATGATTGATACTTATTTTACCGCTATGCCAGTCATAGAAGCTTAAATGACCTGGATTCGGTCGCAGCATAACCCGACCCTCAAATATGCCCCTCCAGTTGAGCGCGCCAAGCTTATGCTGAGCACAGGCGCTCAGGCTATCTTCATAGTCTATATAACCGGATATATCGAAACCGCTGCGTTGCCGCAATTGCAGTAATATAATGGTCTGCCGTGAAGATATGAAATATTATCAATTTAATTAATATTTATCAATTCAACAGAAATCCAAAAGGGCTTACCGATAACTTTTTCTGCATATTGGGCTCCTCGCGTATCGCCAACGCAACTAATGCTGGATCCGTGCTCTTCAGGTGATGGCTGAACAATGTTGTTGTTGTCGACTTTGGATTGAGCAGAAGGAGTAAGTTCTTCTGTTGCTCATAGAATTCAGCCTCCTCATATATGGTCGTATTTGTGCGATAGCCGAGCTTAACTAGCGCATTTATCATCTTTTTACTGCTCAAGTATCGATACTCATCCATCCTGGTAAATGATCCAAGATATTCCTCGTAGGTTTTGAATTTGAGTACATTAAAATCACCGCGTATCGCCATGGTATCTGTGTATATGTTCTTGTATCTATATGTATCGATGAGTATCTATGAGTATCTATGTAAATGTATCTGTAGGGATATGTAATTAAATATATTTTCTTGTATCTGTATGTATCGATGAGTATCTAACTATATATGTTCTTGTATGTGTATGTATCGATGAGTATCTATGTAAATGTATCTGTAAGTATCAATGTGTATCTAACTATATACAAGAACATGTATCTGTATGTATCGATGAGTATTTATATGTATTTGTTGTCGTTTCTCTTTGTTTTTGTATCGTGTTTCGTGTTTTGAGTTGTAGTTTGTGTAATTATGTTACATTTGTTGTTCAGTCTATTTATGTTTTTGTATGAATGTTTATGTATTAGAGTTACAAGTGTTCAATAGTTTGTGAAGCTGAGCCTACTCGAGTCATTAAAACTTACTATTAACACAGCATTTTGCTTAGAGTTGCATACATATATATCTAATTTCAATATTAAAATCTTAAGATTCAAAGATTATTAATTTTTGTAGTGTTAACCAAGCCAATTTAAGAGTTTTATTCGTATAGAAATTTATGATTTTATAAATGTGTAAGCATTTAATTAAATATGCATATCAATCAATGAAAATGAATTGATAAAAGTACTTGAATATATTTAAATTCACAATTACCTTTTTATTTATTTTTTTTTTTTTTGAATTTTATGCAATATATTTATTATAAAATAATATATTTATTTAAAAAAAAATTAAAAAAAATAATTCAATTTATTTATTGTTATTCATTCATTTATTTATATTTATTTTGTATATACCTATGATTTTTAACATATTTTTATTTTTATTTTATATTTTTTAATTTAAATATTTTAATAAATATTTTTATAACAGTTTAAAAAATGTCAGCATTTCAAAATATATTTATTAGCATTACCTATTTAATTCGGATACCTATTTAAAGCATAGCATATATGTACACACGCACACATACTCAGTCACACATCATATGAAACCGGCTAGGGCACAGTGCCTGTCTCTAAGTAAGTCAACACTCTGGTACAAATGATGCTCGCTTTTGCCTGGCAGCATAAATTACGCGCATAAAATGAACATTAGATTCATATTTTAATGCGCACACAGCCACACACACAAACACACACACACGCATGCAAACCGTAGACTCATATGCCATAAACAAAAGCAGGTTAACTGTAGCCCAACTCCTGGCAATGCGATAGCTACAAACACAAAAACAACAAAAAAAAAAAAGTAAGAAGGGCACACACATACACTCACCCATACACGTCTGGCTTATTTCCATTACAAATGAGCTTATTATGCGCCCGAGTCAGAAAGTCATTGCGACTTAAAAGGATTTGCATGTGATTAGCAGCTCGAAATGTAAACAAAATTCTTACACCAAAAGACAAAAGCCAACGGAAAATAACGGGTTTTTCAATTTTGTAATTAAGCGCCAATTAAATGCCCTCACTCTAAAGACATTTTTTAATAACATTAAATTATTTAAAACAAATTTTCTAAGCGACAAAAACACATAAAGAAAGTTAATTTGATTTGGAAAAAAATGGTAAATTATTATTCTTATTTTGAAATATATCTTAAAAGTTTAATTTTTTATATTTTTTTATTGAATGCTATTATTATTAAAATATGTAAGCATTCAGTAATAAATAAAAAATAATAATTATTAAATAAAAATAATAAATAAAATAATAAACAAAATACAAAAAATATAAGAATGAAGAAAATAAATATTTATTATTATTTTTTTTTTTATATATATTTTTTATTTTATACATATATATTTTGTTATTGTTTTTCTTTTTTAAGCGTTACATAATCGTTGATGTTGTTGAGATAACCTCTCTTAGTTAGTTCCCATCCAATGACGATTTGTAAGCACTCGAGAAGTTGAGTTGAATACTTAACGCACACACTGTGTGTAATTGTATGAGTGTGTGTGTGTGAGTGTTTATTGTTGTGTGCTTGTAGGCACTTGCTATTTGTGTTCGCAATGCGTATTTGGCAAATTGCCTTTTGGCAAGGGAACGCATTAAAACAATGAACACATCATAATCATAATTTTTGTTGCCTAATTTTTTGGGCAAAATATGTGAGCTCAAAAGGGAGAGAGAGAACGGGTGAGAGTGTATATATATATATATGTGTGTGTGTGTTTATGTGAGCATGTGCAGACAGATTCTTTAAGCATAATACATATGGCTTGAATTATACTGGCGTCGACTTAGGCTTAGCCTGGCAATTGCAAATCGAAATTCTTAGACTCAAACACTCAATTCAACTCGTCTTGACTCCGACAGACGGACGGACGTGGCCCTTGACGCAGACTTTGAGTGGCGCCTAACGCTTCAATTAACCTGCACAATGGAGACTTCTTTTGCATAAGCCCTGAACATTTGCACACAAAAGCATCTCGGAGCAAATATAAAAGCGTGCTTGCATTTCAGCAAACCCAGCGTCGACATCTAATTGAAGCGGACTCAAACGTGTTGCCGATGGACAGGTGAAAGAGATAAAGAATGCAAAGTATTCCATTATATATAAAGGCAGGCTTTTCTTAGTCTTGAAAAACTTTACATAGTATGTATTTTTCTAAACTATTAATTTTCCTATTTTATCTTTTTAATATGTTATTTTTTTTACCATTATTATTTATAAAATTAATTTTAAAAATATTTACTCTTTTATTAATGTATAATTAAACTAATGTATATATCCAAAAAAGAAAAAAAAAATTTTAGAATATATATATATTAAAATTAAATATATTAAAATATATAAATAAATATCTTTATATTTTCTTTTAATTAAATGTTTTTACAAATATTTATGTAATTAAATATATACTCATTTTTAATGAAATATTATTTTTGCTGGCAGTATTTGAATATAATAATTATTTAAAAATTTAATTGCACTAATTTTCATAAATTTTTTGTTTTTTTCAGTTCTTATTAATACATTTATTTTTATTTATTTTTTTTTTTTTATTTTCAATATAATTTATTTTATTTCATATATTTTTTATTTGCTTATATACACTACTTCATTTTTTCCAAGACCTTAATATTTAAAATAAACAGATTGTGTACATGGTATAAAAATATATATTTATTTTACTTTAAGTACCAACAGCCCTTGGCTAAGCTTCTATACAAATACTTATTCAACTTTTGTAGGAGGGTATATTATTCGACTTATAATGACGTCAACAGTGAGCTGTCATATAACAGCAATGACTTGCCTCATAGAGACACCCATCCACACACACACACACACACAAACAAACACTCCCCATGCACATATGTTTCAAGTGAGCATTCGTTTAACCTTTTTGGGCAGACATCCATGAAAAAGCAAACAAGCCAAAAGCGAAAGACCAAATAAAAATACATACATACATATAGTATATGTATAAAATCAAATATAAAAAAAAGGAGAAAAAACTCAGACAGCTCATGAATGCAGGCCATTGAATTGGCAGTTGGCACAAAAGACTAGACTCCCAAGTTTAGCCAAGCTTAAGAGCCGAATAAGTAAATATATGTGAGTATAGCAAAAAATATACATATATCAGTGGAACTTGCGGCCGAAGTTTATAGACGCTTAGTCGAAACTGATTATGTCAGGAAAATATCCAAGACTCAGGAGCTAAAGTTAATATTAGAGAGAAACGCCAAAAGAAAAATATTCAATATTACTTTAAAGTTAAACAATTGGAAAAAATTAAAAAAAAAAAATCTAAAAAAAACTTTTTAAGATTTATAATATTTATAATATAAATACACAATAGCCTAAGAGATGCCAAATACTCTCTAAGCAGTGTATATAAATTGCGAAAATAAATAAATCGCAGCGCAAATCAAGGTAAAAAGGCAATGCATTGGAGATGGAGGAAAATAAGAATAACAGTAAACAGAAAGAGAATTTGGGGCCTACGATGACGTCAAAACGTTATCTCGTTGGGCATTCATATTGAGTCAACTTCGAAGCACTTGCCACGATTTCTAAATCCATATCGTAAGACCACAATTTAAGCGAAAAGAAAATAAAAAAAAAAACAGATTTCAACTTCAAAGGCTAGCGTCACTTAAATTAAGGATGTGTGCCACGTGGCCAAGAGCCGACGGCTATTAGGCACAGCACAGGAGACTAAACTGTGCATAAAACTCAATCAAGTCGAGACAAGCAACAGCACAACAACAATTACACACACACACACACACACACACACACATAAACATATACGTGCACGCACAACCACTCACATCAATACCCTTTACATAGCTCAACGCTCCGGCATTGTCCCTGCAGGCATGTCAGGCTCTAATGCCAACTCTGACACGCTTCGTATTCCCGCAGCTCAGGCGCTTCGCTTATAAAATAGGAATCAGCGTGCATGGAGAGCAGCGAAACAAACAAAGGAAAAGAAAAAAAAGAAGGATATTCCTTGCCTTCGAGCCCGAAAATTCCACTGTTTTGGCAACACAAAGAAGGCGACCCAGCCAAATTGTATTAACCCGATGTATCGTGTGCGCCGTTGCATCTTTGGCCCCTTTGCTGCTCGGGGCCTCAGCGACGCCCCAACAAAGACAACAAACACAGCAACAACAACAACAACCAAATAAGAAAAACTAAAACACACACAAAATAAAAGACACAGGCAAAACAGGGCAAAACAAGTCAAATAACTTAAGTAAATGTGCGAAAGGCCTCAAGAGCTAAACTCGAGTGTCTGCGCGCCCTGAAGCACATGTTGTCATCCTTAAATAAACACGTTAGCTGCTGCGACTTAATCTCAATGTTCCGTTCATTTAGTGCAGCTGCTAAGAAATTGAAGAGTGCTCGAATCCTTATACAAGAAAGTTCTCTTGAAAGTGATTCTTGTTGAAATAAGAAATATGTAAATACATAAAATATGTTTGATTAAGGGATTGCAAGTAAAAAAAAAAAATTTAAGTTATTGCCACCAATATAGAAATAGATAGAAAGCAAGGAAAATTATTCAATTGATATTAGTTATCGAATAACAAATCAAAATACCCTGTAAACACTTTCCTTGTAAAATAAAAATAAAAATATATTTTTAATGGTAAAGCAAAAGTTTCTTAAAAATAAATTTGTATCAACATCTAATATTTGTTGAAAATGTTAAGACAACAAAATAAAAATAATAATAATAAAATATGATAAAATAATAATGTAAGCATTCTTTACTTTCTTTATTATTGGAGAAGTTAAAAAATACATATATAGATCGTAGTGCTATAAATAAAAGTCATTTTCAAGAGTTTCATATGACGCTTGGCCTGATCTTCATGCTACGTGCCTAATTAATTTTTGTTGGACTTATATAAAGCATTTAGATAATTGAAATAGTCAATAGGTTAATCGAATGCTTGTCCAATGAACCTTTTTTTTTTTTTTTTTTTTTTTTAAATATATACACCATGTTTAAACCACCATCTGGACTTCATAATTATTATACATATGTCTATCGTAGTTGAGATACTTTTAATGAAATTTGAATATCTGTGTGTCGAAAGACAATAAAAAATTCTTAGGTTAGCGATCAGATGATTATTTTGAAGAGTTTAAGTGCAAGCCAATGGTTCAATAGCTGGTATTAATGTTTATATTTAGATTCCGATTGTCTCTCTGTTGTTTGGGCTGAGAAATCGTTTAAAGGATGTCGAAATGTCTGTGGAGCAACCGAAAGCAATTACACAGTCTTGTTTGGCTCCGACCAACAAAGAGGAGCGAGCAATGAGCAAAACATGTCCATGTCCGGTGCAATAAACATTCATTACGTATGGCCGCATGCCGCAAACAGAGCCAGCCGGACAACAACATATTCTGCCCAACGAGGATGCTTTAGTTTTTATGGCACAGCTGCCACATGGCAGCAGACAGCTAGAAAATCAGAGCAATATACACTACAACACACACACACACGCACACGAAGAAAATGTCTTAAGAGTCATGTAAGAAGGAGTCGCTGTGGGAATGCTGCTGAAATCGTCAGCCGTCCGTTACGTTCCGGAATTGAACAATAAAATAAATGATATTTGCTCAAGTGGCCGGGCTTCGGTTTTAAATTCAATAAAATTTTATGAAAATGCTGCGATTAAGTTGTATATACAACTTGAAGCTGCTTGCCACATGTGTGTGCCGAAAAAAAGTGCAAAGAAAAAAAATATAAAAAACAAAAAGGGTCAAGGCATTTGCCAAATTGACTTTTATGACAGCGGTCCGACTGGGCGTCAAATGGAAAACTATATAATCAGCGTTAAAAATGCAACAGCTGCTGCAACAATCCAAGCAAAACGGTAAGAAAAAAAATTAAATGAAATAAAAAACATATTTCAATCCCAGCCACGTCACGGTTTCGAAACGTGACAACGGTAAATGCCAACCAACATACATACATATATAAAGTATATACATATATATTTCGAACAAGAAGTGAAAAATGAAACTTCCTTTTCCCCATAATTGGCACTCGCATTGCTCTCTGGTTGCATTCCAGAAAACGAATAATGTCCTTTTCTATCGCCAGCTTATTGGGGCGATTCAACAGCGAACTGGACAACAATGGGTTACCGCGCATTAATCGAACTTTAATTAATCTGATTAGGGAGGCAAATGAAAACGAATCGCTTAACATTTATATACGCATGTCAAACTAATGGCAATGGGCATTCCGTAAATCGATTGCAATATCATCTTAGATGCATTGAGATTATGAAGATTTCTGTTGAAATTTTTCTAATATACACTGGTGATAATTAACGGTAGTAGAAAACGACTGAAATAAAATACAAAACATAAAAAAAAAAACATTTGTTTATTTTTATAATTAAAAAGCATTTATTTTACTTATATGAAATCAAATGGAATTTGTTTTAATGGTTTAGATCCAGTAAAAAAGCCACTAAAGAAAATTAATACCAAATTTAATTCCCTTCCTATTGGAATTTTTTTTTAATTTTTTTAAGGTATGTATACAAAAATATTTATGAATCAAAAAAACAAATTAAAGTCTTAAATAAAAATAAACTCAACTTTATAAAAAAAAACAACAAACAAGCAATGAGTTAAAGAAATATTTCATAAGTAGTATTATTACAAATAATTAGTATCTTTGCATTTTATGATTATACCTTATCATTTATTTATTATTGTATTAGATTATGAATTCCTTAATTCATTTAATTGCATCGAAAACCTTTTGTGGAACAGTTCAAGCTTCCCTCGTTTCTGTTATTTGCTCAAGACGCAACTACAAATTGTTTTTGCTCTATGCGAGACTGTAATTAAAAATCATTTTTATTTATCGCATTTGTATGTTTTCATTTTAATTTAATTTTGTTTCCCCACATTTGTTCGGGTTTTTTGTTTTTACTCATATATTTTTTTTTTCCTTTTTTTTAGCGTGTAACAAATGCGCTGCAATAATTTTGGTCTGCCACGGCAAGTGTGACATTTATTACAAACATTTCGCAAGGTGCCTGGACGCTTCGATTCGTACGCCGATGGCTGCTAATAAATTAGCTCGCATTTAAAATTGAAAATGGAAAATTGGCAATGGCAAACATATGTGCGCGAGGCCAACGCACACAGCGTCTGGCCCAGCCATATAAATCATTCAAGCGAGCTGCCGGCAAATGATTTAAGAGCGTTTTCCATAAATGCTCTCAGTGTGTGATGCATAAAGCGCTCGAAGTCAAAACAGCAAATTGTATTTTAAATATAAAATATTAGTAAAATAAATAAAATAATAATAACAGTAATTATGATAAAAAATAATACATTACCTTAAGTTATTTTAATGTATTTCACTTTTATTTACAAAATTGTCTCATGCAATAAGGGTTATCTGTCGGTCAGGTATTCCCTACTGATCAATTAACAATGCTCAACTGACTGTGTTGACGCCTTGAAGGCATTCTCATAACATTTGCAATCATCTGCCACTGATAAGCTGAGCCCTTTGCCCCATTAGGTATTAAACAACTTGAGATCAGGCAAAGTCATGTCACCTACGACTTTATATTATCAACTATTTCATAAATTGTCT
>NW_022046049.1:24939-38832 GCF_001654015.2 Drosophila navojoa | reverse complement strand
TTATTAGCTTCACTAAAAATAAATTCTTTAACTTAACTAGAATATAGCAGCCACACAGAATCAATTAAAGTTTGCTCAAATGAAGTTGGATTATTGGACTATTGTCAAAATATTATTAAACATTTCAAAACAGAAAATTAATTGCATAAAATCTAACATATTTTTTTTTTTCTTTTTTTTTTACACAAAGTGTTTTAATGTAAACTGTAGAAAACAGTAGTTCCGTTATTTAATTCTTTATTAACTCTACTTTTTCGTTCTTGTTAATTTTCGTATTTTTGTGTCTCACTTCTAGATTTGATTCCCTCATCGAGGCGATTTTTGAATGCTTCCCATATGTATACCCAACCAGTCGATTTTGTTGTTGGTTTTGCTTGAGCAGACTTGTGTACGGAATTTAGATGACATAATTTTAACACACACAGGCAACATTGTTTAGTTGCATCCCAATCCAAATGGATGCCGAACGCGAAATGTAGGAGATTGCAGCAAATTTGTGATATTTCTATATTGTTGTTTGTTCGTTTTGTGGTTTGCTTTTCATTTGTGTTTGGTTTAGCCTGATCTTTGTCGAAACATTATTTGGACCGATCGAACACGAATAGACAACGTCTGCGAATCGCACTCAGAGGTACTCGCTGTCGGGCATTGATGCCGTATCCGAAGGCACCGGCTCGACGCCATCAACAAATATCATAATCACACCCAGCATCGGGCGAAGATTCTCGGGCATGTGCGCATTGTCGCCGCCCAGAATGACCACGCACGGCTTCCCGGTGATCACAACGGGCAGCAGACGCGTCACAAACTGCGCCAGCCGATGCAGGTTCAGGCGGCGCATCTCGAGCGTGGCCAGGCCCTCGGGCCAGCTGTCCTCGTAGCAGCAGTCCATTAGCACATTGACCAGGTGCATCGGGCAGCCGCTGGAGCGCAGACCCTCGCGCACCATCATGTGCATGGGCGTGTCCGGGGTGGAGACGAGGCTGCCCCAGGTGCGAACCGTGGCCAGCGGCAGGGTGCGACCCCAGCGCATCAGCGAGTAGCGGTCCAGCTGTTCGCCCACATTGCGTATGACCGGGTTGGTGGATCGCAGTGCAGCCACATAATACTGCACCAGCTCCAGCTCGCGTCGATGCTCGCTCAAGCGTCGCTCCTGATGGGCCTGCATGTCCCGTAGCTCGGCTATCTCGTTCACCTGGTCCTGCAGCTGCTCGCGCAGCTCGAACACACAGTTGTGGCGGCTCATCTCGTCCCGCGGCACGCGCATGCCGCAGCCCCTGTTGCACAGGACGACCACCTTGGGGTTGTTCTGGCAGTTGGCCACATGGGCGCGATACTCCTCCAGGGGCATCAGTGCCGTGCAGCCGTTGTCCGCGAAGCAGCACTTGATCTTCAGGCGCGCCAGCATGTTGCGCATGAGGCGCGAGACGGGAACCAAGTGGATGGGCAGCAGATCGGAGCGATCCACTGGACAGATTTGCTTCTCCTGCATCCACTTCTCGATGCAAAAGCGACAGAAGGCGTGCTCGCAGCTGGACGACTGCATCGGCTCCTCCAGCACATCGGCGCAGATGGGGCAGAGCAGCTCCTCGTCGACGTGGCCAACAATTAAGCCCTGATCGTAGCCCATAATCGCTTGGTTGGTTGACTTGTTGGTTCTGAATTCTTATCGCTAAACGAAACGACTTGCATTACACGCAGATATGTATAGGTATTATAGATCCAGGCTGGCCCACTTACCCTTATCACGTGTATGCTACCGACAGAAGCCGAAATATTTGATTTTTCATTAATTTTCGAAATTTCGAAATATGAGAGTTGCGTCTCAGCCGGCAGTTGAGTTGATCTGTGCTGAGATTTTAGACAAATTTTTACAAGAATCTCCAATAAATCTGTCGACTCACCACTGACATACATACACATGTGTATGTGTTTGGATCGATTAAAGCATTAGTACTCCCCTGATGAGCACTCGCATGTACGAATTAATCGATGAACCAAATGCAATGCAAAATGTGGTTCCAGTTGATTTTTGATAGTAATATAGTTCGAAATGATATATTTTTACAAACTATATTCGAAATATATTTAAATATTACAATTCTAAAAGCTGCAATAGCCGCAAATTAACATTAATGACAATCGATCAATATATCGATATATAATGTTATCTCAGCACTATCGCTTGCTCCAATAAGAATGAACGATTCGAACGCTGACAATCGAAATGTGCTTTTTTTACCTGGGAACTTGAGGCAGCTCACTCAACAAATTTTCAACACTTTCGACATTTGCAATAAAATCAAAATCAAAATCAAAATCTAAATCTAAATCAAAGTCAAAATTTTTGAGTCTCTACTGTGGCATTACTCTCACATTTCGAGTCGAAATTTCGGAAAAGTCGTATTATTTCTATCTGCAAACATCCAGTGCAAGGTCGAGTGGCAACCACACAATAGCTCGAGGGCTACGAAATAAATACATGTGTGCAACCTGCCCCA
This sequence comes from Drosophila navojoa, assembly GCF_001654015.2. The sequence continues at coordinate 36,331 of NW_022046049.1, read as the reverse complement.
GTTTAACATAGTTCCCATTTAGCGTATAGTAATCTTAGTTATAATCAATCATGGGCTACGATCTGGCATTAATTGTTGGCCACGTCGACGAGGAGCTGCTCTGCCCCATCTGCGCCGATGTGCTGGAGGAGCCGATGCAGTCGTCCAGCTGCGAGCACGCCTTCTGTCGCTTTTGCATCGAGAAGTGGATGCAGGAGAAGCAAATCTGTCCAGTGGATCGCTCCGATCTGCTGCCCATCCACTTGGTTCCCGTCTCGCGCCTCATGCGCAACATGCTGGCGCGCCTGAAGATCAAGTGCTGCTTCGCGGACAACGGCTGCACGGCACTGATGCCCCTGGAGGAGTATCGCGCCCATGTGGCCAACTGCCAGAACAACCCCAAGGTCGTGGTCGTCTGCAACAAGGGCTGCGGCATGCGGGTGCCCAAGGACGAGCTGAGCCGGCACAATTGCGTGTTCGAGCTGCGCCAGCAGCTGCAGGACCACATCAATGCGATTCCCGAGCTACGCGACATGCAGGCCCATCAAGAGCGGCGGCTGGGCGAGCATCGGCGCGAGCTGGAGCTGCTGCAGTATTACATAGCGACACTGAGAGCCACAAATCCAGTAATTCGCACGGTGGGCGACCAGCTGGATCGGTACGCCCTGATGCGCTGGGGTCGCGCCCTGCCGCTGGCCTCGGTTCGCACCTGGGGCAGCCTAATCTCCACCCCGGACATGCCTATGCGACTGATGGTGCGCGAGGGTCTGCGCGCCAGTGGCTGCCCGATGCACCTCATGGAGATCCTGCTCGATTGCTGTCACGAGGACAGCTGGCCCGAGGGACTGACCACGCTCGAGATGCGCCGCTTGAACTTGCATCGGCTGGCGCAGTTTGTGACGCGTCTGCTGCCCGTTGTGATCACCGGGAAGCCGTGCGTGGTCATTCTGGGCGGCGACAATGCGCACATGCCCGAGAATCTTCGCCCGATGCTGGGTGTGATTATGATATTTGTTGATGGCGTCGATGAGACGCATCCAGAAGCAACTCCATTGCCAGATAGCGATTACCTCTAAGTGCAAATTTATCAAGTCATGTTCGATCTGTCTAAATTATCTTTGAATTACAAAATTGACATATTGGCGCTAATCTCATCTGATCTGTTCACAATTTTTGTGTTTGAAACTTGTCCCCATACATGTACATATACACATTTTTTAAATTTGTAATCTCTTCATACATATGTCGTCTACGAGCGTCAGTCTCTCTCCTTGAGAGTCGACTCATGTGCTGCCTTCTTCACCAGGTCGTCAGTGCACAGACATCTGGCAACGCTGCCAGAGGCCCGCCCGCTCGCTTTCAGTGTTCTCTAACATTCCACTGAAACGAATTAAGCAGCACTAGCGCTAGCACTGATATAAATATCGATAAGGCATAATTATTCAATATTCTAATTAATAAACGAGCTTATTAAAAATTATTTATTTATTAAAAATTATTATTATTTGTTAAAATGTTTACAGATAGACCAAAACTAAGAAATTAAATATAATAAAAAATAAAATAAATAAATTTTACATAATGTGCATACATATATTAAGTGTTTCAAGAATATTTAAAAAGTATATATTATTTATTTTCAGCTTTTATATTAGACTAGTAAACTATTTAATGAAAATTCTTTTCCTCTCGCTTAGATTGCTTATACGCCCAAATTTCGGTCGGTTAAACATATTAGCCATTAATAATTGTTAATATAATTCTATAACAAATATTTGTATTGCCTCAAGTTGCATGTTGACTTCAATTACGCGACAATTAGCAGAGTTAACGCTGCGTATGCGTAATATTTCATGGAAATTAATTTGAGGCACATCCCGAAGGAGGCGCGCTGCGAAGGGCCCGGCCTCGGCTTGACAGTGCATTGAGGAGAAACTTGTAATGAAAATGTGAAAAGTTGGCGCTTCAGTTAGCGCCAGTTGGCGACACCATTTGCTAAAGTTTCGCAAATTGCACTCGCAATCGGAATAATTTTTATGGCCGTGCAGCAAGTCGAGCGCTCAAGCTCAAGCGAGTTGCAAATTGAAACTGAGACCTTAAAATTGCATGAATAGGACATAATATATATATATGCATATATACAGATTATCATTGAAATCAGCTTGGGTTAAAGTTTACAAATTATGCTTTGATAATTGCGAATTGACTGTGAGCAAATCGAATTAATAATCAGACATCGTATAAATACTTATATATACATATATATATACTAAACTACGAATCTCTGGCATTGGAATAGTTTGCATTCATACAAACTGACGGACGAACAGCACGGCGGATTTTGCTCATATGGCCATTTAGACTCTGTTGTCCATTGAGAACAGCGTACAATAGGCTTGAATAAGAAGAAGAGGTGTCTATACATCGAATTAGTGTTAAATTAAATTGAGTTTTTGTCAACTAATTAAGTTGATTACGCAAAGGCCAACGGTAGCAGCTAACTAGGCGACTAATATAATAATATTTCTTATCAAATCAGATGCTTGCAAGGATGCAAAGACTCTGACGTTTGATGATGTCTCATGTCCACTTGGCCAGCTAGGCAAAAACACAAGGCCAATGTAACAAAAGCCAAAACTTAATTAATATCTACAAGAACACTTGAGACGAGAGAGAGAGAGAGAGAGAGAGAGAGAGAGAGAGAGAGAGAGAGAGAGAGAGAGTGAGAGAGAGAGAGCAGATTGAATGCAGGTGGTTTTCGTTGAGTGTCTGCCAATTGTTGTTGTTGTTATTAGCATTGGTCTGCCTTGTTTGCATATGCCTGCAGCCCTGGAATCTAGAGGCACCCTGAAAACGCATCCCATGTGTCCCATGTGGCATGCTAGCTAGAAATCAATTCGCATTGTTAACCCATGATTGGATATTATTGATTCAATTTGCTGCCACACTGTCGATACATGTTTTATGCATGCCATCGTCTAAGCTCAACCACTCGCACTCTCTCTGTTTGTGAGTGTGTGTTTGTGTATGTGTGTGTGTGTGTGTTGATAATGTCTGAGTGTATTGATAATAGGAAACATGCACGCTTGCTCAACAACACCAGTAGCTAATACAGATAACCGTACCGGCACCGGCACCTCCACACAGGAGAACCCACTCAGTGGGCTCTACTTGACTCTTGGCGTTGTTTAATTTATGCACGAACTGCACCTGACTCGCACGCACTGTGGAGTGAAGCAAACGATTTTTATTAATATAATACTAAAAATTAAAAAGTTTCTTTTTTAGAGAATTTCTGAAATATTTTCTTTGTATTGATTTTTAATATTTTTATACGCTGAACCCATTAAAAATGAGAAAACAATCATCAATTAAATTTTATGTAGCAGGCAGAAGGAGGCGTGGCAAACCGCACAAAGTATATATATTCTTGATTAGGGCGACGAGCTGAGTCGATTTGGCCCTGTCCGTCTGTCTGTCTGCCCATCTGTCCGTATGCTTGAACGCGTCGATCTCAGAAGATCTAAGGTGTAGAGACTTAAACTTTTTTTAGAATGTCCGTATATTTCGCGCAAATATCGATAACACATCCCGATATTTTTATCGATGAAAACTTTATCGAAAATCAGTTAAATACTTACATATATCTCCAAAAACCTTAAATATAGAATCTCCAAGTTTTAAATATATATATTATGATGCATTTTATACACCTTTATATACACTCAGTCACCCTCACCTTTGTAAAAGGTGTATTTCAAATACTAGAGACTTGTACTTTGGCAAATGCATGCATATCTATGTTATAATTATAATCGGAAAGTTTTATGAAGACAGTCGTCGACAAGAAAAGTTATTGAACAGTTAAATTTCCATTAAATAAGCCTACACTGCTGCCAATGCGTGTTTATGCATGCGTACGTATGCCTGTCTATGTGCGTGTGTATGTGTGTGTGCGAGCTATTATTGAAAGTTGCTTGAAGGGTTCAGGGGATCTCTTAGTCGATCAGTCTCGACTAGAGCTTTCTTACTTGTTTTATATAATTTATGTACATTTGTATTATTTTTCTTTTTTAAGCTCTAATTTCGTTTATATGTAGTTTACCGTAAAAAAGTTTCTTTTAACTGAAATACCTACCGTAGTTATTAATAGTATTTTTATTGTTATTAATTTTTGTTTCTTTTTTTTACAAATTTTTGTTTAACAATAAAAAAATTGATATGATTTCCTTACTATAAAATATAATTGTAATTCTAATTAAAAATTAATTGTCTAATTCTTGGAAATACTTGAGCAACGCTGCATAGAGCTGATCGAGTTCAATGGCTGTGGGCGTGGCGTGCAACTGCTGCGCGGTCGTCAATATTGCTAGCAATGGAAATTTGCGATATTATTTGTAGTAGTTGGCAATGCATTTGTGGCATTTGGCTTTGTTGTCGTTGTTGCTGTTGTTGCTGATGTTGTTGTTGCTGTTGTTGTTGTCGTGGACAATGGACAATGGCAACGATAACAATGGCAGCCATACATGTTGCTAATAGTACCATGGGGCACGCCCACATGTCTGCAACATGCCAAGCGCTGCATGCTGTGCCACATGCCGCACGCTTCACGCCGCCTGCCACATGCCACATGCCACATGCCACTTGAGCACATTGTTTTTGCCATCTGAAGTGTTTGACGTTTCCTGTTGCTTCGCCGGCAACCGGCATCAGAGCAGCCCACGCTGTGTGTGCAATTGATTTGCCGAACATATCCACAATTATGGCTGCCTTCATTGATTTGTGCCACTAATCACCGTTGCATAAATCACGTAGCTGCTCACCCAACATCGGATGCTGCAGATGCAAAGCGATGCCAGACAATGGCAGTCGATACCTCAAGTAGCTGGACTGCTTAAATTCTGCTTATGTGCAAGTTCTGAGCCGAATGAAACAGTTGGCAGTGCTTTCCTTTGGAGTGCCTAATAAATAAATAATATGCAAGTTCTTGATTTGAAGCTTTAAATGAGATATATATGATATAGGAGAAACAATCATAGGACTTCTAGACTATTTATTGTTTAACAAGCTCAATTTACTTCACTTTTTCGAGTACGAACGGTTCCATGGCTGATATTCTAATTACTTATATTCAGATCACTGTTCTAATATACTGATCTCTTCTGTATATACAATGCAAGTCTCTAGCTCTTCAGGCTCTGAGATTGACGCGTTCCAACGGACAAAGAGGGAGACAGGGTTATGTCGACCTAACTCGTCGCCCCAATCAATCTGATAGAGCTATGGAAGCAATTGTTTAAGTGGAAATTATATTAGTATGTATATACATATATAAAGAAAATGTTATATAGCTCGATCTTAATTTACTTTTTATATATATTTTCTTCCTCTTTATATTACTGAAAGGTGTTCTATTTCCATTTTAATGAATTGTCTCAATGCAAAGAGGACAAAAAAAAAAAAAAATTGCAATGAAAAGGAATACTTCTCTTCGCAGACAGTCACAAATTAAACGCAAATCGTTTATTTGCTGTGCCAAACCAATTGACATATTTTATTGTGCATGTGTGTGTGTGGCCTAAATGGGTTTAACGGTGTTCTTAACCCGATTTATGTACCTGTTCAGCTGAGCAGCTGCTCGAGGCGACGCTTCGGCCCAGCACAGAGAAGTAATAAAAACTTAATGGCAAATATTAAGTACACATTAAACTGATTTATTTGAGTGGGGGTTATGTCCGCACAGAGCGCTGCACAGATTTATTTTTATACGAGTTTGAAGAGAGTTTTTCTGCCCATCCCAAGAAAAAAGTATGACATATAAAACATTCGATGTGTGTGTAGAAGAAAGAGAGAAAGAGGCAGAGCAGCTGAGACAGAGATGAGTGCAGATGATTTAGTACTAAAGATCGAAATGAAACATTGTTATAGAAAATATAACCATATAAAAAATAAAAAAAATCGTATTTTTTTTTAAATGTTTATACATATATCTAAATTTTCTTCTTTTATTATTTATTTATTACTCAATTACTTAATATGAAAAAACAATAAATTCTAAAATAAATAAGTATTTGCCTCCTCCTAAATATTTATTATTCATTATTTGTTTTTTGTAATTATCTAAATTATTATTATTTTTTTTTAACATTTTCTAATTTCTTCAATTAAAAAAATATAATATTTGGTATAGTTATTCAATATGAAATTTTTATTTTATTACTTAGTAATGTATATATATAAAAATATATACATATAAATATAATTTTTCAGAATTTGTTTGCAAAATAATCATCTTAAAAATATAATTGATAAAATCAAAATTATATAAATATTATTCTGAAACAATATTTTAAATTTTTCATTATTGTTATTCAAAATTAGAAAACAAAATATTCTAGTTTAATTTATCTTTGAAACTCCATTAACTGCAAATCAAGTGATAAATTCTTGATGGCAGCCTCTTAAATTTGTCATTTGGCCAACCATTTTCTAGAGCTCGTACCTTGACTGCATTTCGGGCTAAAATCAATTTGTGTTGAGGTAAAAACAAGTTAAGAGCTGCAGAGCTTTGCATAAAAGGACACTAAGGCAAATGTAACAAAAGTCTGTCCAAAACAGCCAGAGAGTTTCTAGGCATTATAGAGAGAGAGAGAGAGAGAGAGAGAGACAGCGAGAGTGTGTATGAAAGAGAGAGAGAGAGAGAGAGAGACATTGCCTGTGTGTCTGTTGCAGCTGTGTTAAGTACATGGCCGGCTTTTGGTAGCTGTTCGGGCCTTATAAATGAGTTCAGTTATATTGTTGTCTCACTTTTTGTTTGTTTTTGCTAAGCAGCTTGGCTTAAACTTTATTCTTTTTTTCTATTTTTTTTATTTTCATTTTTTTTTTTATTTTCATTTTTATTTTGTATTTGCTGAGCTCTTGAATTTTGGCAGCAATTTGCGCTTTTAATGCAATCAGCTTTGTTTTGTGTTTGTGTGTGTAGCTGCTAATGCGCTTGCAGCAATAGACACACACACACACAAGTGCCACGCCCACATGCCCAGAAATCAATTGACACTTGGCACTTGGGCGCTATTATGCAGCAGCAGAGGCAGAGGCAGAAGCAGTAGAAAAAGCCAATCCTCAATTTCCCATTCCGTCTGCTTAAAAGTTTTTTATGCGCTTGCAATTTACGCCAATTGTGGATAACAAAAATGGACAAGAAGAGGTAGAAGCATTGGCTACGAAAATAAGGCCAAAAGCAGACGCATACAACGGCGAAGAAGGAGTGCAAGGAGAGGAGGAAGGGGGCAAGTGCAACTTTCATTTAATGCCCGCACTTTCGGGTGTCGTTTCTTACAGCTAAATGACAATCCGCACAGCGAGCTCTTAAGACATCAGGGCGAAGGAGGAGAAGGGGCGGCAGAAGGCGACAATGGCATAAGCAGGAGACGGGGCTACACAGCTCTGCAGCCAAAGCGGATTTGCTAGCGAATGCTCTGCTGCATTTCGTTTCGATCTAGCGAATTGGCTCACACAAATAACACGATTGACAGCTCCAGGCGTTGGCTATTGCATCTCAGCTTAAATGCAAACAGAAACAGACACCTGCTTATCCAATTATTGAAGTCTCTATATATCTATATAGATATATAGGTATATAGATGAACAATAAGGTGAAAAGAATCCGCAGAAAAAAAGATTTTCAATTAAGGTATTTTTGCATAAAATATTTAGTTAAAATTAAGTACTTGAGCTCATTTGCTGTTTATGCATCTAGTTATATACGTAGAAAAACCTGGATTTTTCGGAAAATAACTATCCCATTCTAGCTTTAAAGTTTTATTATTTAAATTTTTAAGATACAATAAATTTTTAAATTTATTTTTGTTTTAACTGTCTTTATGTCTTTTTAAATGTTAAAACAAATAATAGAAAATGATTAGTTTTAGTATATTTTTAAAGCTAAAATTTCGGCTCAGAGCGCAAACTAATATTCAGATTTCGACTTGGGGTTACGTTAAAATTAAAAATCATACATAATTTTATTATATTATTCTAATAGCAATATTTATATATTTTCAAGTACCCATTTTAAATCTGAAAATAATATATATATTATGTATTGATCTGCCTATCAACATTTTCAAATACAAGAAATTAAAAAGAAAATATAAGAGCTTTTATTCTATAATAGTAAATACTTTATTTTTGTTGTAATATTAAATATTTTTTTTTTATAAAAATAATATATGTATTTTTTTAAATTTAATATATAAATTATTTTAAATAAATTGAAAATTTATTTCTTAGTATTTTGTACTATATTACTTTCACATTTATTTTTTAATTTTTATTATAAATATTTATCGATTTTTTATAATAATAAATTTTTTATTTATATACACAATATCTTAGCTAGTAGCTTCCATCTATTATCTATCTATCTCTACATTTAACTCTATCCATCAACTTTTACCCAAATAAACATTTCTATTTTTTTTTTGGTATTCCACAAATAGTCAGATTTTGTGCTAAACTTTAAATATCCTTTGTTAATGCGCTTTGATATGGATATGATATAAATGCCCCACATACACACTCACACCCACACGCACACACATGTTCACATAGATAGACCCACACAAGTCTTGAATGTTTATCAACGGGGGTCAGCTTCAGCCAGCTTGAACTTTTGCTTTCGGCTCTCCTGCCTCGTAATCCTCCAGCTGTGACGTTTGTCAACGCTTTCGGTTGCCATCATAATCGTCATCATCAACACGAAACGGCTTTCCGTTGCTGCTGGTGAAAAATGATGGGCCAAGGAACGGGGCCTAAACTGTTGCCGCATGCCGTTCGGCCAAGTAGACAGACGTCCTTGAAGATTTGCAAACATGTTTATGATAAATATGATGTACGATGATTTATATGTATATACATTATATCAGACGTATATATATTTGTATATTCATCGGGTTTTTCTATGTTTATTTCTAAGTTTTCTGTCATTTCAGTAAGTTAATATGTATATACATATGTATATATATATATATATATATATATATATATATGTATTTATAGCCATATACTTTTTAAAGTTCCCAGCTTAGCTCTGGTCAGTTCCCAGCTTGCCTTTCGACTTAATATATTTTTTTTTTTGTATTCAGTATTATTTTTGTTTCCAGCTATGTTTATCTAAATGATGCCAGGAGCCAACGTTGCGTATGTGGAATAATTTTATTGTGGTTGACCGTTTTGCCACTTGCTGCTGCTGCTGCTCTGCTGCTGCTATTATTGTAGTTGTTGTTGTTGGTTGCTGCTTCTGACATTTACTAAACACAAAGAGCCCGACAACAACAACAAGTTTTGTGTGCTTTTGCAGATAAGCCAATTTATGCAGTTATTTTTTGTAGTTTATTTTTTGTCTAGTCTGCGTGTTAATTTGACTACGTGAAGAGTGGCTTAGCTGTTGAAGGCTGCCGTTGTTAAAAGTGAAACTGAATAGCTGATGTTTGAAGAGGGTTTCAGGTAGTCCAGCAGAACTAGTTGAATGTTCCTGGGAGGTGTGGCAAAAGGCTGGTAAAAGGTTGATATTGAAACGCTCTGTGACTTGCAATTATAAACATTTTCATGGATATTGCAAAAATGAGCTAGCTAATAACATAGGTAGATCAATTGAAAAACAGATAATGCGACCAGTAGAAAGATATATAGATATGAGTGAAATATATATATGTATCCAATATTATTTATTCATATTCGTTAATTCATCTTTATCATTATCATTTCCTCAAGACATATTTATTCCTTGAGAAATTTTGATCGTGTGTTTAAAAATTACAATTTCAATTAAAAATATATATAAATGTGTTATCCTACCCTTATTTATACAAAGAAGTGTATTACTATTATATTTAAAAAAGATAAGTTTGCTCTGAATAAATATAATTCTTTTTACTTATTTTTTTTAAATATATAATTTTTTAATTCAAACGAATTTTAATATTTATTTATTTAAATAATTCTAAGAACTGAAAAGATTTTTTGCTGTTGCGCTTTTCTATTGCCTCATTTAACAATTCTTATTCGATTTCTTCTAGGCACCTTGTGAAGCTTCTTAATTACTCTTCCTTTACCACAACGGGAATTTGAAGACTTTTGCTACTGGAAGCAACAGCCGCGGCAGAGGCCAAAAGGCAACCAATCAACTTTGTCGGTGCCGCGTGCTTAGCGCCCAGTGCGCCTATCAACGCACTAAGCAACTAAACCAAACACTTGACAGCCTCATGGCCACTCGCCTCGAGTCGCTCAGCCACTATTCACGCACACACGCACACACACACACACACACACACACACACACAACTACGCTTAGACAGGAGCACATGCACACGCTCTCACTCGCCTAGATTCATTTCGAGTGAAATGAACACTTCCAGTGCTGCTCTTCGTTTCGTGCTCTTGCTCAAGCCGTTTCGAAGTTCGAAAAGCCGAGTGGGAGCCGAACAGCGAACGAATTGGAGCGAAGCGCTGAGCTCGGCCCAGGCGTTCCACCAATCGAGTCAACGCCATTGGCATTTAGTCGTACATCGGTTGTCCTTCTGTGCGGATGGTTCGGCGTTCAGTATACGCGGGTCTAACCAAAAAAATACTAAACTGTCTAACTGTATAGCCGCGCGAGTTTCGCCGTTATTTTGCGAGTTGTTCACGTGTTTTTATGTGCTTACCATTTACCGCTGGCAAACGATTTGAAACGAAATGTTGTTCGTCGCGTTATTTTTACTGTTGTCGCCATCGTCGTTGTCGTTGTCGTTGTCGTTGCCGTTGTCGTCAGTGTTGTCGTTGTCGTTGTCGTTGTCAATTGCCAGCCACTGGCAGCCCTCTTCACAAAAGTTCTGAACGCATCAAGTGAAAGTTTTGCCCACCGTTAGTTCCCCCATTCTCGCGGGCATAGCAATTGCAGCAGGCGCGTCGTGCCGGCGATACCGTTAATCAACTTCACCAGCAGCGTGTATGTGTGTTTGTGTGCTTAATTTGATGTAATTAGAATGTATTTCTTACACCCTCTCTCTCACTTACCTCTATCTCTGTCTCTCTCTCTCTCTCTCTCGCTTTGTCTCAGTTGATCTGTTAATTGCAAATGGATAAAGTCCCGTTTGTTTGCTGACTGACGATGTTGTTTCATGTTTGTTTTGGTTTGTCTGTAAGACTTTTCTTGGAAAACTGATTTAGATGAATGTGATAAGGATAAGCAGAAATCTATAGAAAAGAGTTTAATTTTTAATGAGAGATAAACAAAAAATTTTAGCTAATTATTTATATATATATATATAATACAATATTATTGCAATATATATATATACATATTTTATTATCTAAATATATGATTTCGAAATACTATGGAATTACTCTATGAAAAAAGGCTTTGCGTTAA
>NW_022046049.1:13626-24929 GCF_001654015.2 Drosophila navojoa | reverse complement strand
ACAAAACTAAATTGAAGTCTAATTGTTATACTGAAAAAACATTGTTTCATATCTCCCAATTATGTATATTTATATTTATGTGTGTTTGCAAACCTCTAATATGTTGGCAATTGTGCAAAAAGCCGCAGTGGTAAAAGGCAGAGAATAAAAAAAAAAAAATAAGAGCAAGCCCAACTGCAAATCCAGGCAATGCAACGAAGCAAACTAAATGGCCATAAAAACCACTCTCTCAGGCGTCGGGGGGTAGTGGAGTCGGTTAGACTTGTAACCAGCAAAATAATTTGTTGCAATAAATATTTGAAAATCCAGTTAAGCGAAGCATTTTCGTCACGAAGAGGCAGCAGCGCACAGCAGCAGCGGGCAACTGGCCAAGACAGGAACTTCAGTCCCAGCAGTCCCAGCTCCTTGTTTTGAGGAATTTCGCAGCGCACACTCCAGCAGTGGCTTTAGCTGAGGATTTTGTGCATTGTTTTATTGCGACATACTCTATGTGATGAGGGCAGCTTGTAAATATTGCCACAAAATGTGTGAAGCTGAAAAACTGCAGGAAATATTATATTTGAAATATTTATGCATAATAAGTAGGGGTAGAGCCGGTCTATGAGGTGGCATAGAGTGAAATGTAGAGGAGCTTGGTTTTAAATGAAACGCTTAGTCAGCATTTGAAGTTTGATACATAATATATTTTATATCTGTTTCAACTAAGACAAACTTTTTATATTTGAGCATGTGTCATACTTGATCTCGATTGGAGTGAAATTTAGATAAGCTCAGCACTTCTCAAAACATTCTTAAACCTTACAAATTCTTATCCATCAAAGTTATCTTATTTTCCTATTATTAATAATTGTGCTTTATTATTATATTATTTTTATTTTTAAAATAACTTTGGTAAATTTTAATTTTTTATTTATTTATTTTTTTTTTTTTAGACTAGTTTTACCAAATCTTTATATCTATAGGGGAAGCAATCATGTTTCCATTTTATAAACATATAAATCTAGAAATATAGAGAAGATTACCTTTTTTGTTAAGAAATGAAATAAATTTATTTTATTTTATTTTGTACAAACTGTTTTTAACATTGTCTAACTATAACCTGAGCTGCTTTCATTTCATTTCAATATTGGCCAATTTGTAATCTGCCCTCCATGAATACTTTTAAGTCATCTACGTTACGAGAGTGGCGAATTTTCGCCTTGTTAATAATTTTTCAGGTATTTTTTAAATATTCGCGGCCTTTTGCAAGGCCCCGCAGTTTTTTGTTGTTGTTGCCTTTGCTCCTGTTGCTGTTACTGCTGTTACTGCTCCTGCTGCCGTGTTGCATTTTGTTGGCTGTTTCACCTGCGGAGCTGGGGTCTTGCGCGCCAGCCGCTTTTGTGTCTCTATCCCCACGCTTTAATATTAAAAGCGTTTAAAATTTTTTGTACGTTTCGTCGCCATTGTTTATGTCTGAGTTTCTTTTTTTTTACCTACATCAAGCCCAAGGGTCTTTTGTCTTCATACCCCGCATAAAAAATTCAACGCTGACGGGTTTTATTTTAATGTTTTATCAAACGTTCGTCTGGCAATTAAAAAAAATTGCATTTTGAAAATGAAAATTAAGAAATAAGCTATAAATATACTATATAGAAATAGATGAATTTTTATTTATGGTTGACCATCGGATTTAAATACTGTCATAAAAAAATTAATTTTAATAACTTTTGATAACATTTTTATTATATACATATATACCAAAAAAGAAAAAAAGAAATAATAATAAAATTATAAAATGATTTAAATATATACATCTAGCAAACTTAGATAATTATTAAATACCTTTTATTATATATACAGTTTTCATTTTGTAAATAATTAATCCATTTAATTTGTTAATAATTTTATAAACTTCGTTGATCAAAGTCTAAAAACTTATATTTCATGAATATGTTTTATATATATTAAAATATATTTTTTATTTATTTATTTTCATTTGTTTTTTTTTAAATTATTGTATTGGCTGGTAGGGGCTGTCTCTCTTTGACTATTCCACAGGAGAATGAGTTAATCTGAATCATAATTCAAATAATGTATATGCTCTGGCCCTCTTTAGTTAGGTAAAGTAATATTTTAGAACTTATCTATGGCTTATGCAAGCTAAAGCATTTTATTATTTTAATTCATATTTTAAGAATCGGCAAGTATTTCAAAAGAAATAATTTTTTTTTTTGAAAATCTAGGGTATGTCTTCGTAAATCAGTTCATCCCATAAGGTTGCCCAAAAATTTGTTATGGTTGCATTTGCTGTCGTTGTTGTTGTTGTTGTTTTTTGTCAACGGGGAGCCGCACTAACAAGCTTTGTTGTGTTCCGCCAGTCGTCCGTCGTCCGTCGTCCGTGGTCCGTCCTATCGTCCTGCGTGCCTCGTGTCGTTGCTGTTGCTGTTGCTGTTGCCTGTTGGCGCATCGCCTTTGACTACAGTTTGCTCAACGTGCAACGTCGTCAACAACGCCCGCAGCGCCGGAAGCGGAAGTGTTACCATTGCCATTTTGTTGGCATTCGGGCGCGCTGCACTGCGATGCGATGTGATGCGGTTCGCTTCGGTTTTGGCATTTTGGCATTTTGGCTGCCGGCTGCCGGCTGCCGTTTATCCCACTTGCTGTAGTTGTTGTTGTTGCTCTTATTGTTGCTTATAATATTCCTTTGGCTTTCCGCTTGCAAAATGCTGCCATGTTTGCAGCTGTCGCTTTTGCTGCCCGTTGGCTGTTTTCCCCACTCTCGACGAATTTTCGTTTTGAGTTTCGGCTAGTGATTTTGTTTTGTGTTTTTCTTTTCATTTTGCTTCCTTTGGCTCTGCTCTTGCTTCTCTTGTGCTGCCAGCTGTCTGACAGGTGGTTTGCTCAACGTGTTTTGTGTTTACTTTGTGTAATCATTTCATTTGTCAAACTTGATTCGAGCCCTGTGCGAACAAACACACAAAACGTTCGTCGACAGTTTGACATCGCAAATTGAAGACAACTGAAATATGTCTGCAGGCAGTTTTTTTCGTTTTCCTTTTTTTACTTTTATTCTCTTTTTTTTTTTTTTTTGATTTATAGTTTTTCTTTCGTTTGTTTGTTTCTTGTTTTTTGTTGCTGTTAGCTTTTAAATCAACGGCAAACAATTAAAAGTTTTCTTTATGTTTCTGCCAGGAAGTTAGCTGAATTTATAGCTTCACATTTGCTGCACAGAACCAACAAATTAGCAAAAACTTTGAGAGATACAATAATAAATTTATTGCGACATGTTCAAGGAATTTATATATTTTTTTAAACAAATTATCAAATTATATAAGTTTTAAGAACTAAAGAAAAGTAATTTATGTAGAATTATTATTATTAATTAAAAAATTAAATAGAAACTGAAGCAATGCATGAAATGTTTTATACTATTAACAATTAATTTTTGATAATACTTGTATATGTATTTAATAAAAAGGCAAATGAAAATTTATTGTAAATATTAATTTTTAATATCTTTTTTTTTTTTTTTATAATTGTAAAATTATGACAATTTTTGTTAGGTTACCTTTTGATTAAGATTAGACTATATTTTTAATATGATTTGAAAATAATTAAAATCAACAAATCTTGTTTTAATTAAATATTTTTTTTTTTTTTTTGAAGTAAATAGATAATTTGTTAATGCCTTTAGAAATAACTGTTTAAGAGCATTAAAACAAAGCCAAAAAACTTGTTTAATTATCGACAGTTATTTTAATAATCAAATATCGTTAAATGATATTTTTATTGTGTTAAAATGTGGAGGTTGAGCCAGTGTTGTCTGCAAAATCTTTATTGGACTTTTGTCTTAAAATGCTCTAAGTTTTTATTGCTTTAAGTGATTCACACACCCGCATCATTCGAGTTAAAGCTTCAATAATTGCTCAAAGACTTTAAAGCTCAGCCCCCGCAGCTGCCGCACCGAAACATTGGAGCTTGAACAATCAAAGGCAAGGCACAAAATCAAATTACTGTCTAAATGCTGTCTAAGCATATTTCATTTAATTGTCTCAACTTAATCTCGACGGCAACAACAAAGTTACCTCGCCAAGGCACCGGCCCTCCCGCGCTCCGCCGCCCGCGTCCTGCCTTCTGGCTCTTGCCGCACCAGCCGCGTAGCAAACACGTCAAAACAACGCCTCAAAATCTACTTGGCCAACTCGACGACAGCCTAACTGTCCGTGCCCTCCCCCATGCGGGGGCTCCACTCAGACCCCATTTCCTGCACAACAAAAACAAACAAACGAACGTCGGCAAAGTCAGAAAGCTACAGCCCAACTATGTAGCTATGCATAGGAAATATATTCCAACGAATCTCGAATACACTTTTGAAAATGTAAACGAGATATAACAAAACTTTTCAGTTCTGAATATTCATTTATTTTTTTATTTTCATTGGATGTGTTGGATGAGCTGACATTCACTAAGAATTGGTAGATAATATTGTATTACGGCTAGCTTAAACAAGCAAGATTAGAGTACTTTGAAATCATATTTATATTTGCATATTATTATATTTTATGAGCTAAAGTCAATGTTATTCTGAGCTGTGAAGAGATAAGATATATACTATAGTTGTAATTATGTTGATTTATTTTTAAAATAATATCTGCTCAACGACAATTCGTTTCGGTTGTCTTAAGCTTAAAGTGCACTGATTAATATTTTTATTTTATTTTATAAATAATTATAAATTAGCAATCAATTATTTAAATAATATTAATCAATAGAATAATAAAATAAAAATAATAATAATTAATAAATCCAAAGATTAGATATATAATAAATTCTTAGAAAAGATAATACTCGATTCCTGTTCCATATGAGGTTTGAGTGTTATGAAAAAGTTACTGCGCTATCGATTAGTATATCTACATATATTATTAACTAGACAGGACTATCTCAAGAATAATCAACAAAAGTAATAAGGTTTTGGTCTTGGCATTTGCTTTCAGATCGCTTAAAAGCATAGTTGAAATTGTTAGGTCCAAATATTTCGAGGTTATACTGAATTCGTATACCCTGAACCCATTGAAAATGGGAAATCAGGGTATAATGGTTTTGTTTAAGCTACTTTTACATCCACTAAAGTATCCAAAAGAAACAAGCGAATTCCCTACTCGGCCACGCACTTAATCACATAATCGAAATACCCCTAACTAGGGCAGGGGCATGAGCAACATTTTTGACTTCAGCTCGCCAAACGCTACGCATCCGGGATCCGGTCCGATGGCGACCGATGGAAAAGGGGAGACGACCAGGGCGGGTGTGTGGGTGTTGGGTCTCTATAGAAGACGCCTACATTTTCCACATTTGCCGTTAAGTGCTGGCAAACCCGCACGTCATCAGGCTCGACAACATCATGACGCTCAATTTCAATGGCACTGGTGTTGATTGCAATGTTGTTGTCGTTGTTGTTGTTGTCGTTGTTGTTGCCGATGATTACGCGCCATTTAAGTGATTAAAGGTGAAACTGTTTGGTGGGTTGGCTGCGCGGGCAACGCGAGCAGCACCCCCAGGTGCAGCCTCTACAGCTGGTGTGTGCGGCCACCCCCCTTTACACCAGCTCCAACCTCCCCCTCAACCCTCAATCAACTGAACACTGCCCCACCCACCCCAACTCTAATCAAGTGTTTCTGCCATTTTCGTGTACAATTTCGCCTATTGCCCGTTTCAGAGATTTATCGCAAAAATGCTTGGACTCGTTGCACTGCGACATGTACGGCCACGCCCATCGGCCAATGGGCGTTTGGCTGGCATTGCTCTACACATTATCAACATCGTGGCCATAGTGCTCATAATGATGACTGCCACGCCCACTCGTGCCGAGATACCTTCAAAGGGTAAGTACTTTGATAATTTAATGAGCTTGTTTCAATGGGCTTCTCAATGATTAATTGATTGAAATTTGTGGTCCGCTGAGCAGGTCTGAGCGGGAAGCAGACACAGTGGGGGGAAATCGATGTTAAGGAGAGATTATGGAAGTATTACGAGTGCTTTTAATTATGACAGTAATATGTATATACTATGTTGATATGTATATAAACATGTATGATGATAAATTAATTATCTATATTAAACAGCAAGCTGAGTTTCAATTCAACATAAATATTGAATTGACAATATATTAATCATATGGAAAAATAAGATACTAATATACCAATCGTAGAACTGCTTTAATAATGTTTATAATTTTATCATTTTTTTGTTTCTTTGTTATTATTATTATTTTTTTTTTATATTTTGGTACGGTCCTATTACAATAATTATTCAACGTCCTATATATATTTTTTTTTTAATTTCCTCAAGTCGTATTTAAAAGGCAAATATGCAAATTTTAAAACTTTAAAAGCAAACCAAACACGCATTTAAAAATCTATATAAACAGCAATAGAAATGATGTTTGATAAATAAAAAAATTAACAATTAAAAGTCAATAATAAATAAGATTGAATGAAGGTTGACTTCATTCAAATGTAATTTCAAAAATGCAAATATATACATTATTTTTTGTGTACATTTGAATTTTAAATTCGATTGAATTTTTATTATACTGAAATTATCACCAATTCTTTTCCACTTTTTTCATTGACACAAAAATTTACTTATTTTATTTACTTTGTAAAAATAATAAAACATTTTACACAAATATGTATTCCACATACTCGATAAACATTTAAAGATTACCATATTTGGATTTGTCCATCATACTCTGTTCCAGTACAGTGTCTGCAATAAATATGCCGAAAAATATTTGAATGCAAAGCTTTTACGTTGGCTATTAGAGCATATTGAGGAATTTCAATTGCCTCTTTGTCTTGTCTTTGTTGCGACCTAAAATTTTCATATTAAAAATGTTATCATAATAATTCGTAGCAGGTCTTCAAACACTTTTTCTCAGCGTGTGTGAGGCTTTTTGTATATTTGCATAATGCTGAAATTTATCTTTTGGTTGGCAAACAGGGCGGCGTCTAGATCCTTCAGCATATTTCATGACATAATCAAATATGCTTTAAGCCATGGCCAACAACGAGAGCAAGAGAAACCCTTTTGATGTCCTCGAAATGAGCTGCGGATAAAGGATGTGCCTAGTGCTATGGCTTGTTGTCTTTCTTTCTTGAGCTATTTATTTATTTATTTCTAGCAAATTTTGCGTATATCATAGCAGAGAGTCTTGGGTATCTACTCTATACATTTTATTTATTATCTTTATTTTTCTTTCCGGTATTATTTGTATTCTTCTTGGGAATACTGAATATGCAAATGCTTACAAGACGTTTAACTTGTCACCTGCGGGCCAGAGAATGCTCTCCGCACTTATCTGACAGATGTGCATCTACCTCCCGGACACTCCTCCTCCTATCCTCCGGTCATGTATGAAATACACATTTGTTTGCCTTACATGTTTGTCACTTTTCGTTGTGGCTGAATGTGCTGTATCTGTCTCTCTCTCTCTCTCTCTCTCCCTTTGTATATGTGAGTTCAAGGAGTTTTTGGCTCTGACTAGCAACGAGTTTGCTGATTCAGTTCGCAGTCACAAGACTTGTAGTTGAAAGATATATGATGATTTTATGCATGACAAAAGCGAAAAATATTATATGCAAAAACTGGCCAAGTGAAGCGTATAAATAGAGCTGCTTTTAGTGTGTTATCTGGAATTTTACCCACTCTTTCAATGTGTGCTTTGTACAGAAGAGAAAAGAGCAAAATTTATGTTTATTTATATAAGTATATTTAACAAGTAAGAAGACTCCAGTCGAGACTGCTCGACTAGGAGATACCCTGAACCCTCCAAGCTGATATTCTAATCATTATAAGAATTTATTTGTTGAATAATTTAATTTCTAGACCTACAATCTTAATGCAACTTTCAGAATGTAATGTTTAAATGTATGTACATTCCAAAGCACGTCTCTAGTAATCGAAATACGTGGGGGCGAAGGGGGCGTGGTATCAAAATTCTATAAATTACAAAATGTTTGTATTCATCATATGTATATACACGGTAAATCTGAGCTTTCCAGGTCTAAAACTATTCAAATGAGTCTAAAAAAGCAAAACAAAAATTTCGATTATTCTCGACAAAAAAGTTATCGGATGATTTATCGAAAAAACAAGACAAAATCGTACTGCGTATGGTAGAAACGAGTATGCATGTCAAATTTGCCCAAATTATTTTATGCCTTTTAAAATATTTGGTTTTAAATTCGGTATTTATACTCATTCGTGAAGTGAATTAGTATATTGGTTTTGTGCAATGTCCGTCTTGCTGTCCGTCCGTCTGTCCGTCTGTCCGTATGAACGCAGTTCATTTCGCCGCTATTGAATCGGAAAATGCATTTTCCGATATACCAGAAATCACGTTAGTTGAAGATCACCAGCCTTGGCGGATATACAATCTCCGCCCATTGGGGGCATGGAAAATCGGATAAAACTGTATCTCACAAAGTTATAAGTCTAGAATGCTGAAATTTTGCACGCTATGAAGGACTTATCCTAAAGTATAAGAGCTAGAAGCTTCAAATTTTGATAGTAAAGTGCCCCAAACAATATTTTTACGCCTCTTTAGGGGCGTGGCACATCAAAAATACCCTGTAATTTTTTCATTTTTTGAGGTGTCTACGCCCAGTAGGGGCGTGGCAATTTGGCTACTAAATTGCTTATGGGGTGTGAATGAGTACTCCGCAGTCGGTAACGCCCGACTGCAACGTTATTACTTGTTTATACATTTACTTATGAGCGATCTAATGCAATATGTTAAAATGAAATGTGTTTCATTTTTATTTGAGAAACACAAAAATGTGCTGCCCAAAGCTAAAGCTTTAAAAATAAGACACAAGCAATGTGCTTTAAATATACATATTTATGTATTTTTATCATTTCCCTCTATTAAAAAGTCTATTTTGTAACAAACACAAGTTTCACATTTGCTCACACTGGAAATAAATGGATAAAAACGAGAAAAATGAAATGTGTGTAACAAAAAATGAAACTCAATTTAAACCACATATGAATGCGACTTCCTGCTGCCCGCATTACCACAGGCGTCTGCCGCGCTCTGTGTAAAGCAGATTTTATTGCATACTATTTTCTCGTCATTTCCGTTTGACATTTATATTTTGCTCTCAGTTTTTGCCATTTTTTTTCGTGATACTTCCTTTACGATATACACATACATACATGTATGTATGTATGTATGTATTTATATGTGTATACATATATGTGTTTGCATACAGTTCGCATATATTGCTTCTTCTAAATGTCCTTGACTGCATTATAACAAGCACTGTGTGTGTGTGTGTGTGGTGTGTGGTGTGTGTGTGTGTGTGTGTGTGAGTGCGTGGTTCTAATGGCTGGCATTTTCTTCATATTGCCAAGTCGCGTGTGCGCCGCATGCACTTTCGCCTCTATTACGAATACTTTCACAAACTTTGGACTTGGCTTATTAAAATTTTGTACTGGCTCGCGGCGTGCGCCAGCACTGGCACAAAGACTACATATTTTCTTCCTCTATTCTTTTTATTTTGGCGCTGCGGCGATTTATGCCACAAGTTCTTGCCCCACCGAAATTGTTGAAATAGTTTCGCGTGCTGCAAATTGTTAACGCAGCTAATCAGCATAAAAACACCAGCCGATTGCAGAGCCCGATAGAAGCAAGCCTAGAGAGTGAGAGTGGCAGCCTAGAGAGGGAGAGAGAGAGAGAGAGCAGGAAGAGTGCTGTGGCAAAGAGCGAAAGTGTTTGGCATTAGACCAGCTTAATAGCTATGTTTATTAGCTGCCTCTTGGCCAAAGGGCTAAAAGCTCGCAGCAGGTGAAAAATTGTTTGAGAATTGAATGCGTGTCTAACTGATATTTGAAATGAATGCAATTCATTTATGGCTGCTTGTGGCTTAGGCTGATTTACCATTTCTCATTTTAGCACTAAGGCTGGAATGGAATTGAAAAAAAAGTGCTTTGTGTGATGAGAATGTGCATTTGCGTTGGCTAACAAAGCTTAAGGATAGAATGGGAATGTAGGTGGATGTGCAAATATATGAAGAGAATAGGAAATGATAATTATTGTTCACGTTCATGCTTGAAGCTGTTTATGCTTAAATATAAATATACTTTTCTTTTTGAATTATCATACAAACATGCTGCATAAATATTAATTTTCTACAATAGTAAATATCACGAAATTCGGATGTAAATTTCCATTCAAATATGCCAATTGTAAATTAATTTTTATCAAAAAAATATTGTTTTGCTAAACAATAAATTGCCATGGTACCGCGTTCGTAAACAAAGTTTTTCGTTCTTATTTTAATTTTGCAAAATTTTCTTGTTACCAAAATGAGTTTAACCAATAAACAATAAAACAGAAATATGAAAATTTTTAATGTAGATATTAAAAAAAGAAAGAAAAATAACAAATTGAGTTTAATTCAATTTTTTTTCACATAAATATTGTGTTCATGTGTCGCATCATATTTTTTCAACCAATTAGTTGAAATATACCCGATATAAATTTATTTATTTCTTTTATTTTAGCCATATGTTTGGCTATTTAATTGGCAATTTATGCCGCTGGCTGCTGGGCTGAAATACGACAATTTACATGATGTTCAATTTGTGTTTCGATTTTCCAGCGAAAAAATTTGATTTTTTAGCTTGTTTTTTGCTATCGATTTTCCTTTTGGCAGTTGCCGTTACATGGGAAATTTTACACTTCTGACGACGCGTCGTATCTCCTGCTCCTTAAAAATAAAAACAATAAATTGGCCAAATTTTGTTGTCTAGCATGCGGGGCGGTGTTTCTACTGCTCGATGCCATAAGGCATAAGGAAGCCCATTTTGAATTATTGTTATGTGCAGACATTTCTTGTAGTAAATATATGCTTATCGTTCACATATTGCCTTATTCATTGGCTGATTGGGCGGCATCTGTACTGGTATAAGTATTTTTCCTTCAGCAAGTCTCGTGCTTCATGTGGCTCCCATTTTGACTAATGGATGCTCGTTAGCTACACAAATGAGTTTTTTATGGTCGCTTTCGTTTCTTGAGACGGGCAAAGCGGAAAAAACAACATCTTAAATTAATTCTATTTTTAAAGACTTTTATGTTTTATTTATTGTTGCTATTTTTTTTAATTTTTATTTTTCAAATATTTACTTAATCAGATATATTTATTTTTCTCTCCCTAGATTGTTCATTTATCATTTAACGATATTTTATAATTTATTTTGATATTATTATTATTATTATTATTATTATTATTATTATTATTATTATTATTATTATT